>CAWUFW010000604.1:3495000-3627500 GCA_963921515.1 Calotriton arnoldi | reverse complement strand
TCCACAGGTGGTTGCATTAAGACTGCTTAAATTTCATAAAAAGAAAAAAGAAGTAACTTTTCTCTGTTTCTTTTACCTGCAACACCTGAGGGGAGGGTATATAAATACACAGACTTCATGGCATTGTATGGTTGACAAAGGCTGACCCTACAGCCGAAACGCGTTCCAGTTTTAATGAATGCTGTCCGAGAAATAAATGGATTATGACGGAGATTTGAGTGCAGGACCCCTGTTTTAATGGAAAAATGGGAAAGTTTGCATATATATACATATATGTACACATATGTACACACACATGTACACATACATACGTATGTGCATGTACATATACATATACAAGTACATATACATATACAAGTACATATACATACACATATACATACACATACATATATACACATACATATACATACATATACACTGACGAAGGCAAACTGCCGAAACGCGTTTTAACTAGAGTACGAATAAATCCTGAATGGGTTTAACTCCCCCACGAGTGTTTGTCTATTATTTGTGCAGCAAGATATACCGCGAGTCTGCCCTCGAGTGACAGGGCACCCGCTAACGAGTGCGGCGACACCTGCCAGAGGACGGCGCTTTGAGACATACATATATACATATATATATATATATATATATATACACATATATACACACACACACATATATATACACACACACACACACATTTATATTATTTTTCCACAAGACAATGCAGCCTTCAAGAAAAAGCAAGGCTAACCAATGCCTCGACAATCTGCTTTTACATCAATAGACATATACCCCGTTTTTAATTCTTTAATACACACAGAAAGAAAAAACAGGAGAACAAAGACACCCTAACTCTCTTTAATGAACTGCAGAAGCTGCAATGTAACATAGTAGGCATTGTTAGCCCATAGGCTGCATTGGAACCATAACATACAAAATTAAAGAAAACTGGCACCGTACCTTTAAGGCAGCCATGACCCCAAGCTTCCCATCATGCCTCAGGGGTGACAGATCAGTTGTTCTTTGCGGAGACCCGAAGATCAGGGCACAAAGAAACAAACTAATGGTTGATCATTTGTCCGGGGAGGTAGGTGGGTTGCTTAGGACTTTGATGAGGATACCCCAGGAACAGAACTGGGATTACAGGTAAGTAACTTATCCTTCTTTTCCAGGGGATCCTCAACAATAGTCATAAGCACTGAATCGAATAGCAAGCCCAACCTCTACGTCCGTGGACAAATGATTTAGAATCGAGTGCCGCTAGGCTCAGCATTGGAATACATTTTTCAAAGAAGCCTGGCCTTCTTGAGTGTCTGCTCAGAGATGGGGACATTGTGCAACAAAGCCACGGTAGCTGCCTTTCCCCTTGTGGAATGAGCCTTGGGAGTAGGCACAAGGAGCTTATTAGACAACTGGTAAACCAGCTTGATAATTGGCACAATCCTTCTGGAGATGGAATGTTTAGAGGCTGGGAAACCTGTTCTGATGAAACCGTAATTTACAAACAAGTGATCAGACTTCCTAATAGCCTGAAACTTGTCTAGGTAGAACCTTAAGACTCTTTAGGTCTAAAGAATGGAGAGACCTTTCAGCTGGTGTGGTGGGATTGGGAAAAAAAGTGGGTAGCAAAATGGACTGATTAATGTGAAAGTCCGACACCACCTTAGGTAGAAAAGCAGGGTGCATTCTTATTACTACCCTGTTGTTGTGAAAGACTGTATACGGCTCTTTAGAGCAGAGAGCTTGGATCTCGCTCACCCGACGAGCAGAAGTTATAGCCACCAAGAAGTCAGCCTTCCATGTGAGATGTTGCAGGATCGCTTTGTGAATCGATTCAAAGGGGGGACCCATGAGCTTGGAGAGAACCAAATTGAGCTCCCAGGGAGGAGAAGGGGAGCAGATTGGGGGCAAAACTTTCTTTAACCGTTGCAAAAAATCCTTAGCCACCGAAAGCTGAAAGAAGGATGGTTGGGAGGGTGATTTTCTATATGCCGTAATGGCTGCAAGGTGCACTTATATGGAAGCAAACTGCAAACCTGAATTGGCCAAGTGCAGGAGATATGGCAAGAATATCTCCTCTTGCCCTTGAGTCAACTGGAACCCTTTTTGCACACATCACATATAGAATCTCTTCATTTAAATGCATAAGAACGCCTTGTGGAAGGCCTCTTTCATTCTTTTAAAATGTTCATGCACTCCTAAGGGAGTCCTAGATGGCCATACTGAAGGACCTCAGGAGCCATGCAGCCAAGTTCAGCGATGAAAGGTTGGGATGATAAATTCTCCCGTTCAGTTTGGAGAGGAAATCCGGCCTGCATGGAAGCCTCCTGTGTGGACATTCCGAGAGATGTAGAAGGTCCGGGTACGACCACTGTCGGGGCCAGTATGGTGCGATCAGGATCATCCCCGCTCTGGAGTGGCAGAGCTTGGGTATGACCCTCGGGATGAGAGGAAGTGGTGGAAAAGCGTACAAAATGTCCCCTGACCAATCGATCAAAAGGCCATTCGCTTTTGTCCCTGGCCGGTAATATCTTGACGCGAAATCTTGGCATTTTTTGTTGGTGTCGTCCGCGAAGAGATCGATACTTGGTTGACCCCGTTCTCAGAAGATGTCTGCCACCAACCATCCCGTCGTGCAGAACCCAGTCTTGCTGATCTTCAAAGAGACGACTTGGGGAATCTGTTTGAGTGTTGTGTTCTCCTGGCAGGTGGACTGCTGTAATTGAAAGCTGTCTGGCCAGAAGCCAATGCCAGATAGCCTGAGCCTCCAAGGATAGGGGGCGAGATCGGGTCCCTTCCTGCTTGTTTAGATAGTACATCGTGGTCGTGTTGTCCGTCTGAACTAATATGGAACTGGCTTGGATGGAGGGGTAGAAAGCCTTGAGAGCTAGATGCACGTCCTGTAGCTCCAGAATATTGATGGGATATGCTTGCTCTTTGGTCGACCACAGACCTTGAGTTTGAAGAGGGCCTATGTGGGCTCCCCAACCCTGGAGGGAAGCATCCGTGGTGTTGGAGGGGTCTGATGGAATGGGACTCACACCAAGAGACTTTTGTGACGAGTCCACCACGGGATGAAGATTTCGCAGCCTGGGAAAGGTGGACCTTGTCGTCCCATCAAGCTGTCCGCTGATCCCATTTGTCCTCCAGATCCTGCTGCAAGGGTCGCATCCTCAGCCTGGCATTAGGAACTAGAAAGATGCAAGATGTCATCGACCTCAGGATCAAGGCAACCTGCCGGACTGAAGGTTGAAGAGTGCGAAGAAGCTGGTTGCACTTCAGAGTGATAGATGATAGTCTCTCCTCCAAAGGATACACTTTTCCTGCGTTGGAGTCTTGTGTCGGGCCCAGATAGTGTATCCTTTGAGTAGGTTGATGAACTGACTTTGCCAAGTTGACGTGAAGGCCCAGCCGCTGCAGCAAGGTTAGACAGGTCTGGTACTGGATCTTTGCACACTGGGGAGAGGAACTCTTCAGAAGCCAGTCGTCGAGGTAAGGATAAATTAACAGTCCCTGGCAGCGTAGAGCAGATGCTAGTACTGCCATGCATTTAGTAAAAATTCAAGGGGCCGACGTCAATCGAAAGGGAGGAATTTGAAATGGTGGCATGTGGTTTTTACTGGAGGGATAGCTGGAGGTGGATAGCGAAAGAGTAGAGAGTACCCATTCTGCAGTGTACTCAATACCCATTGTTCTCGTGATGCTGCGCCACTCTTGCAGATGATTGGCGATACTTCCCCCCACTGGAGTGGGTAACGGCGACGGGGGAAGCGACTGCTCATTGCTTTGTTGTAGTCTTCCCCAAGGAAGAGGACTGGCATGGGGTACTTCTACCACAGGAAGAGGGACGCCTATGGTAGTGTGCTCTGGGCTGATGTTGTTGCTGCCTTTGAGGGCATCACGGCGAGATCCACTACACCCTACGGCTAACGCCGGACTCTGCACCAGATTAACTGAGATAGGTGCAACAGTGGCCTTACACTCTGGGGGTATCACTACCAACGTGTCAAAACGACAGCATTGCGACCTGAGGCATCAGCGACTGAAATATTCCCTCTTGAAATCGCCGCAGTAATTACCATCTGCCTACTGATCTCCTCCGATGCCCATATCCTATACATATTGAATCAGTCTATATCTTCTTTGCGCCGGAGGTCACACCGTCACTCCATCCAGTTAAAGAGACCTTTTTTACAACATTGGACTATAGTAGCCACAAGAGTTGTTAGGAACCATTGATCCTCCTCCACTTACTCAACAGGGGAACGTGTTCATGTAGGTCCGCTAATACCCTTAAGGAACACATCAATGGACAGAGACCTACTCATTCCTCCTCTCCTCTATTGACTTAAGATTGGCCACCCCTCTAGACAACTTTTGAAATCACAGTGATTACTAGGACAGAGTCCTGATGAAGGCCATGCCGAAACGCGCGTAGTGTGTCAACAATCCGCCAGTTTCTGCACATCATGTACTTGTGGTCTTAAATGTAAACTGACCCTGCCAACAAAGTCTTAAAATGAAATAACTGAAATATATTGATACTGTTAGATTATTTTCTGTAATGTCCTAATTGTGTATTAAAACCAAAGGGGATGATGGACGGAGTGTTGAACATTGCAAGCACTCACCCCCAGTCAACTGATCTGGGTTTAATCCATCATTCTGTAGCTCACTCCGCCACCCCAGTTCAGACATGGCCATATGCAAATCAGTCTGACCCTGTGCCTCATGGGAACAGTCCAGCCCGAACTGCCAAGCCATGTCTTCCCTGGTCCGGAAACAAGCATCATGGGACCGGTTTCTGGCTTACAGGGTCAGACTGATTTGCATATGGCCATGTCTGAACTGGGGTGGTGGAGTGAGCTAAAGAATGATGATGGATTAAACCCAGATCAGTTGACTGGGGGTGAGTGTTTGATTAGCTCAAGCACTCCGTCCATCATCCCCTTTGGTATCTAATTGTGTATTAAGACATGTTTACAATCACTGAAGTATTGTTACGATGATTTTATTTTAAAAGATATATGTATGTATTTATATATGTATGTATTTACACATGTATCCCTATCAAATGAGATCCTTTTATTTTGTGATATAAAACAAAATATCTATATAAAAAAAATATATGAATAAACATTGCTGATACTCAGCTATATATAAAAAATAGTGTGATCGTTATTGTATTCGCTTTGGAATTGTTCTGCCCACATTAGTTGATATCCACCCAGCCCAGGTGTGTCTTTTCATGATGTTGCTGCCTTTGAGATCATTGAGAGGTTTGAACCTTCTGATGAAATGCCCTGCGGTCGTACGGCCTGTAACTATGACGGAGCTCCTTTCTCTTTTCAAGGCGTACAGCCTTTAGAGTATCAAGTTCTGTCTTCATCCTGGTCATTTCATCGCCCGTGTGTGAACCAAAGAGAGAACTTACGGAAAAAGGCAGGTTCAAAATACATTGTTGGGCTTCCAGATTTTAGGGCAGTAAGCCAAAGCCAGGATGCTCGCCTAGCACATATTACATGTGCATAAGAATGCGCAGCTAGAGTTGCCCCATCTGCTGCAGCGCTAATCATCTGATTCGCCACCAAGCCCCCTTCTTGGAGAACTTCCTCGAAGTCTTGACGATCCTCTTTGGGCAACTTGTTTTTGAATCTCTCCAAAGAATCCCATAGGGGCATATCATAGCAACCTAAAAGGGCTGAAGCACTGGATACCTTTAAAAAGGAAGCTGAGCTGCCACAAACTTTCCTTCCCCAAGAGTCCTGGGCTCTGCTCTCTTTGTCTGGAGGCACCGTTGAAGAGGAAGCCACTGCATGAGTCTTCTTTGCAGCTGCAATAATTACGGAATTCGGAGGAGGACACGCCCTCAGGAACAAAGGATCTTGCTCTGGGGGCTTGTACTTCAAGAAACTCGCAGGAGCCGCCTTGAGTGATGCCGGCATGAGGAAGGTGTCCATGACCGGTTGAAGGAGCCCAGGTACCCAAGGTAGCAAAGGTCTTGCCGCTGACTTTTGGTGCAAAGTCTCAAAAATAAAAGAGGATGATGGTTGAGGAGTGGGCATATCAATATTTAACTTATGCGGTCCTCTAGCCAGGACCTCGTGGAAGGTATTAATATCATCAACCGGGGAGATTCTCAAAGGTGGACTGTCCGTCAAGGTGGGAGAATAGTCCCTTTTCAAAGAATGTGTGATGGATGAAGACAGCATAGGTGATCTATGTCTTGTACGATGGCCACGTGCAGGGGACCTCCTTAGTGGTGAGGGAGTTGCTGTCCGACCACGTTCCCGACCTTTGGGAGAATTAGTAGGAGAAAGCTCTACCGTCTGAACGAAGCGAGCCAGAGGCAAGCGGTGAAAAGGACTAGAGTAGTCCAAAGGTTGCTGAACTTGCATTATAGAAGACTTCTGCCAGTGGTGCACTGATAACAGCCATCTGGGAGATAGTTCCACAGAAGGTTATCTCTGTCCTCTCTTCTCTTGCTGTGCAGCAGGATCCGCCATCTGCGGTGTCCCCTTCTGTGTCTGCCTATCAGGAGAAATGGAGATGCTAGACGTTGACAGAGGCCCCCGCGATGATCTCGACTGCGATCCTGTAGACGCTGCGCGTCCCTTCGGCGATGAACGGATAGACTTTGAGAGCCTTTCCGATGAAGATCGATGTGACGACGCCGACAGGGATGAGTGCCTAGACGTCGAACAACATTGCACCTCAGAGACGTCTTGAGCCGGCGTCGAGTGCTGGGAGGACGCTGATGGCGTTCGAATTCTCGACGTCGGGAGATGTCGCCGACGTAGATTGGTGTCTTGACGTCAGATGAGACGCCGCCAGCGGGGGCTTGGTCTTTGACGTCAAAAGACGACCTGTTGACAGAGACTGGTGCTTTGACCTCGTACGTGGAGCCGTCGACGGAGACCAATGCCTGGATGTAGTGCGGGGAGACGACGACGTAGAACATCTTCGGACAATTGATCGTCATCGAGATGATGTCAAAGTTGGCCGAGGCCTCGACGTTGAACGTCGCCGGGTCGACGTCAACGGAGGACTTCGTCTCGACATTGAACACCTTTGAGTTGACGCCAACAGAGACAGATGTCTCGATGTTGAGCATTGTGCAATGATGGCAGGTCTCAGGGAGACAGAGAATACGGGAAACGGCCTAAATAACGAAATTGTAACAACGAGTGGGCTTAACAACGAATCCTAAACAACTACCTGTACCTAAACCACGACCTCCTAAACCACTACTGGACCTGAACCACGACCTCCTAAACCAATAATTATAATTATATATTTTTTTTATGTTTTCGCTTACTGTTTTCAATTTTGTAAAAAGGTTAAAGATAATATTTTTATTAAATTGATTTGTACATTTCCTTAATATATTTTATGTTTTCGTTATAATAGAATTTGTTTTAATTAACCTTGTGAGGCCAGTAGATGGCACTGTAGGTTTGTTTTTCAATGATGCAATGATGACCTGTGCTCGATGCGAATGTTCTATGTGGGTGGTTGGCCGTTTTTTATATGTTTTATTCGTGTGAATTCTTATTGAAAATGAAAATATGTTCTGGAATCCGATATTTGTTAAATTTTATTTTCTGTCAGAACTTGTTTTGTTAATAATCGCTTTAAATAGTGCATTTTAAGTAATTTTAACCTTTGTCATACAGCCATTTTAATAAGCATTCGAGTGTGTCGATACTGTAAAAACAGGTGATGGACCTATATTTCACAGTTTTCTACCGTCCATTACGGTCTCTTTGTAAGTTCATCTGTATTTTTAATAAACGATGATATGATTGCTAATTTCAAGATTATTTACTAAAAATACTTTTCATTAGAAGTGTTTAATTTAATTACATTTTTTTCGTATTTCAATCGTGCATTGTTTTGAACGAAGTGGTAGATTCCAACAATATGGCAATAGACTAATTTTCGTGGTTCAAGTAAGTCGTGGTTGAATACATAGTGGTTAGGATTTTTTCGTTGTTTAGCCTTCGTGGTTTAGGCACTCGTTATAAAAGTGGTAGTTGTTTAATCATACATTCAGAGAATACAGAGTGAGAATCTGTTTTGGCCTTTTTGCCATAAGAAGGGCAAGGACCAAAAAGAGAAGGCATATTTTGACAGAAAAAATACAAAATTCTGTCAGAAAATGGTAGCTCTACACTTCAACAGGTGAAAGGCGTCGAGAGAACAGGAACTAACCAGTTTTTAAGAGGAAACTTTTGACCAAAAAGCCCAAAAAATCAGAGCTGAAACTCCAGGGTCCTGACTGAAGGAGCCAGAAAGAACAACTGACCTAACTGTCACCCCTGAGGCATGATGGGAAGCTGGGGGTAATGGCTGCCTTATAGGAACGGTGCCAGTTTTCTTTCCTTTTCTATTCTATTATGGTTCCAATGCAGCTTATGGTCTAACAATGCCTACTATGTTACATTGCAGCTTCTGCAGTTCATTATTGAGGGTTCAGGTGCCTATTTGTCCTCCTGTTTTTTTTCCTATGTGTGTGTAGCACAAGTTACTTACCTTCGGTAACAATATATCTGTAAGAAACATTAGTTAGTGATAGATTCCTTACCTTAGAATTACCCCCAGGCGTCAGACTGGATCTGGAAAGTTTTAGTCAGCAGTACCCCTGCGCGTCGGAAGGTGGCGTCGTGCGGCTCCGCGTCCGTCGTTGGCTTCGTGGTCGCCGAGATGACGTCGCAGCAGCTACTTAGACGCCGCCCTCGCGCGCTGACGTCAGTTCTGTACACGACTATACCACTTCTGCCCAGAGTGCTGAAGAAGATCAGGTGCGACCGGGCCCAAGTCATTCTTGTGGCTCCGGACTGGGCTCGAAGAGTGTGGTATCCCGAGCTACTCCGTATGACTATCGATCCCCCTATCCGACTGCCTCTTCAGGAGGATCTTCTGTCGCAACAGCAGGGGACGGTCCTCCACCCGAACCTGTCCAGTCTCCACCTCTTTGCGTGGAGATTGAGCGGCGGCAGTTGATTCCTTTCGACCTGCCTCCTGAAGTCTGTGATGTCATTCTGGCAGCCAGGCGTCCCTCCACTAAGTTGGTATACGCCTGCAGGTGGAACAAGTTTGTGGCATGGTGCACAGCAAAGGCTGTGGATCCCCTTTCTGCCCCTCTTTCTGAAGTCCTACTGTTCCTTCTTTCTTTGGCCCAGCAGGGCTCTGCTCTGGGCACTATCAAGGGCTACCTTTCTGCTATTTCGGCCTTTCTCAGGCTCCCTGATCAGCCCTCTCTTTTCAAGTGCCCTGTTGTTAACAGATTCCTCAAAGGCATTACTCATCTTTTTCCTCCTATCCCCTTCGTAATGCCACAGTGGGACTTGAACCTGGTTCTCACATACTTAATGTGCGCTCCCTTTGAGCCTCTTCACAACTGTCCTCTTCGTCTGTTGACTCTGAAGACTACTTTCCTGGTTGCCATCACCTCTGCTAGGAGAGTGAGTGAGCTCCAGGCTCTTTCTTGCAAACCTCTGTCTGTCCATCCGGACAAGGTTGTGCTCAGGACACGTCCATCCTTTCTGCCGAAGGTTGTTACTGCCTTTCACATCGGGCAGACCATCAATTTTCCCAGCTTCTTTCCGCCTCCGCATCGTTCCAGAGAGGAAGAGAGGCTCCACCGTCTGGACCCAAAACGTGCGCTTTCTTTTTACCGGAGTCGCACACAACAGTTCCAGGTGCTTGACCAGCTCTTTGTTGGCTACGTTGGCGCCAAGAAAGGTCGGGCCGTACACAAGCGGACTATCTCCAGATGGGTTGTCTTGTGTATTAAAGCCTGTTATTCTCTGGCAAAGAAGGAGCCTCCATTGGGGCTGCGCGCCCATTCTACCAGGGCGACGGTGCCACTACGGCGTTGGGACGTGGTGTCCCCTTACAAGACATCTGTCAGGCAGCTACGTGGGCCTCGCTGCACACTTTTACTAAGCACTATTGCCTGGACAGCCAAGTCCGGAGAGACGGCTTCTTTGGCCGTTCTGTTCTCCGGGACTTCCTGGTGTGATCTTGGTTCGCAGACCCACCACCGGGTTGGTATTGCTGGGGTATCTATTCTAAGGTAAGGAATCTATCACTAACGTGTTTCTTTCAGATGCACAAGTTACTTACCTTCGGTAACGATAGATCTGTAAGAAACATTAGTTAGTGATAGATTCCTTACCGCCCCGCCCATCCTCCCCGTTCTGCGAACTGATTTCTAGGGTTAAGGTCATCCCTTTCAGGGCCCTAGTTTCAATGCACCAGTGGTCAGTATCTTGCATGGCTCTGCGTTCCTGGCGTGGAAAGTCATGTACAGAACTGACGTCAGCGCGCGAGGGCGGCGTCTAAGTAGCTGCCGCGACGTCACCTCGGCGACCACGACGCCAACGACGGACGCGGAGCCGCACGACGCCACCTTCCGACGCGCAGGGGTACTGCTGACGAAAACTTTCCGGATCCAGTCTGACGCCCTGAGGGTAATTCCAAGGTAAGGAATCTATCACTAACGTGTTTCTTTCAGATTTAAAGAATTAAAAACAGAGTATATGTCTATTGATGTAAAAGCAGATTGTCGAGGCATTGGTTAGCCTTGCTTTTTCTTGAAGGCTGCATTGTGTTGTGGAAAAATTATATATAAATATATATATATATATATTATCCACTGGCGGTCGCCAGTAGATAGTTATAGTTAGGACCTATTTTCCATAGGAAATCCGCAACATTCTATTTGAAATAACTTTGGCGCCGGTTGACGAATCTTCGCGAAATTTTCAAACTTTGTGGCCCGCTCCGGTCCGCTCCTATCTTGAAAGTTTCGGGGTGATTCGGCAAGCGGGGGCCGAGAAAAAAGGGGGGGGTCCCAAAACGTGTTTTCCCCATGCAATTTTCCATAGGAACCTTTCATCGCAGCTACAGCCCGAACTGCTGAACGGAATTACACCAAATTTGGCAAAAAGGTAGCCCTTGGTTCAGAGTCGCGCCTTTTGCTTAAATGGTGTAAATCCGTTCAGTAGTTCCTGAGAAAATCAAAAGTAAAATCACATATATATATCTATGGCCGAGTAGGGTCCGCGTACCCTCCCGATCACGAGCTGCATGCTAATTGGCTGTCAACACTCCAAATCAGGAAGTGTTGGCAGCCATTTTGTCCCTTGGTAGAACCGAGGCACAGAAACAAGTGCGCAAAACGCACAAAGGGGGCAGGGTAGAAACACCCTGACTCCTAGGTCTGCTCAGGGGTCCCACAAGGACCCCTGGGCAGAAAAAAGCATTTTTGTAAAAAAAAAAAATCAGCGGGATGCGCTTAGGGTGCGCGGATTTCGCCGTGATTACAAAAAAAACGAGGCACAGAAACACGTCGCAAAACGCTAAAAGGGGGCAGGGTAGAAACACCCTGACCCCCTAGGTCTGCTCAGGGGGTCCCACAAGGATGTCATCAGTGATGTCACTGACCATGTCATGAGTGATGTAATATGTGATGTCATCAGCAGTGCATTGTGGGGGCGCGAGTTATAGTTAGCTGAACTAACTATAACGGGGGAATTTCACGGGTTTTGTACGAGTGCAATGTCCAACTAACTATAACTGTCCCTAAAACCTATGGTTTTTTTCAGTGAATATATATATATATATATATATATATATATAGCTGTATATATATTAATTTATATATATATTTAATGTACTCTGGGGTCGCTGCGCATGGGCGAGAATATTCAGTGCTTATGACTATTGATGAGGATCCCCTGGAAGAGTACTTCAAACTCCAACCCGTAAACCTCTACAACCGCCTCATACCAATGGACACCATCACAACGACCCACACACTGCATGGGAACAACTCGCTGTACAGAGCATAACAGCCATCATGAAATCCATCAACTCGGGAGCACCCACAGACCTCTGCCCCACCACTTCTTCAACTTCGGGAGCAAAAAAATTAGTTGCGAAGTCATCTCCATTATCAAAGCGTCCATCACCACAGCTGCTTTCCCTGATGGATGGAAACACGCAGAGGTCAGACCCCTTCTCAAGAAACTCTCCACCGACTCCAGCAAACTCAAGAACTACCACCCCATCTCTCTGCTCCCCTTCCCCGCCTAAGTCCTAGAGAAGGCCACCAACGGCTAACTCACCGAACACCTGGGGAGAAACACCCTGCTGGACACCTCCCAATCAGGGTTCCGCGCCACCCACAGCACCGAGACCGCACTGATCGTTGCTGCGGACATCAGAACCCTCTTCGACTGCAGAGAAACAGCGGCCTTGATCCTCCTCGACCTCTCAGCTACGTTAAACACCATATCCCACCAAACCCTCATTAAGAGACTCCACCAAATTGGGAGACGCCTTCAAATAGATCGCACCCTTCCTCATAGGATAAACCCAGAGAATTTGCCTACCATCCTTCACCTCGGAACCCAAGAGCATCATCTGCGGCGTCCCTCAAGGTTCATACCTCAGCCCCACCCTGTTCAACACATGCATGACATCCCTGCTGAACATTGTAAGACCACACGGCATCAACATCATATCCTATGCAGAATACACCCATCTCATCCTCTTGCTCTCAGAATACCCCTCCCCACCAGGACTAACTTCCACAACTGCATGACGAGTGTTGCCGACTGGATGAAGATTTACTGCCTACAGCTCAGCACGGACAAGATGGAGGTGTTGATTTTTGGGAACACCACCTACCCGTGGAACGACATCTGGTGGCCCACCGAACTCGGACCCACACCGACAGACCATGCACACAACCTCAGCATTATCCCTGACAGCAAACTCTCCATGAAACGCCAGATCAACGCAGTCTCCTCTGCCTGTTTCCAAACCCTCCACATGCTTTGAAAGATCTTCAGATGGCTACCCGTCAACACCAGGAAAACCGTCACTCAAGTCCTAGTCACTAGCCTAGCCGGCTGCACTATGGCAACGCACTCTACGGAGGAATCGCGACCCAACTCCTGAGGAGACTCCAGACGATACAGAACTCAGCTGCCAGACTCATCTTTGACCTCCCCAAACGGACCCACATCACCCCTGACCTAAGGATCCTCCACTGGCTCCCCATCCAAGAAAGATGCAAGTTCAAGATGCCGACACATGCCTACAAGGCCCTCCATGACCAAGGACCATCATACATAAACCACCGCCTGAACTTCCACCAACCCACCAGACACCTGTTCCGCCTCCCTCGCATACACTCCCTGCATCCGCCAAAGCTACAGTGGAAGCGCTCATTCTCCCACCTCATTGCCAAGAACTGGAAGGACCTTCCCCTCCATCTCCGAGCATCGTCCTCACTCCCGGAATTCAGAAAGGGACTCAAGACCTGCCTTTTCAACTGATCCCAGCAAGAACCTAGTGCCTGGATACCCTCGCAGGTGACTAGTCGCGATCTACATATCCTGACTGATTAAAAGGTTGGTTCTCAACATACTGATTCGTAGTGGGTCGCAATTCAACCTACCTCATCAATAAGCATGAGTTAAGTTGTAAATTGAGACTCACTATGATTGGCTACAACGGGCATTGTGGCCTGCTGGGGTCAGCAGACCACAGTGTGTGATTGCTTTTAAATAAAGCAATGTTTTGTTTTTTAATGCAGTCCATTTTTCTTAAAGGAAAACAGGAGGAATTTATAAAAGCAAAATGATACAAACCTTTATTATGAGCTTGCAATGGTCTCATGAACATTCACAAATATGAAGGGGTCCCCCGCGGACCACTTCCCATTTGCGAATGGCTTACCACCACTTTTGAGGAGGTGGTAAAATGTTTTGCAACTGGATTTTGGTCGCAAAGCATTAATACATAGCTTAAAGATTCGTTATCTTGAAGGGACTCCCTTAACAAGCCCATTCTAAATACTGAATCTGCATTTATTCCAGTACCCAATTACTGATTCTGTAAGACTTGGTAACATGTTACAAAATCACTATTTGGGTTTGGTGAATACAAAAAGAATGGCAGTTTGCAGTCAGAAAGGCTCTGATTTTTTGATTCAGAGCCTTACCAACCATAAAATGGCTTTGTATGTGAGGGCCTAGGTATTGATAACATGGGTAGACAATCCGATATACTGTGTATTAAAAGCAACTGTGAGAAAATAGTTAATAATTTCTTGGCTTAAGGACCCGTCTGACCAAAACAGAAAGATGCCGATTTATTAACTGGATTATTTAACATACTTAGAGAACAACACTGAAGAGTTTGATATATAAAATAAACAGATAATCATTTGTGTGCTTTTTATTTACTTTAGAACTGTTATGAGCAAGTTAGAAAATGCGACTAAATGTAGGTTGTGCTGTTACAAAATGTAATTGTGCAATGCTGTTATCCAGAATTTTTAAGTGAAGATTTTTGTATCACATGGCATCAAAAGTGCAAAGAAGCAGTAAAACTTGTTTAAATAGCAGTTATAAGCAACTCCACATTCACATTTACCAGAGAAAGTAACTTGGAACACAACAATATTCAATCTTTTTTTCAAAGGGTTACAGAACAACTACTTGACCATTTAAATCTCTTTTCGAAGGGGGTCAGAGAAAGGTCCAAGCACAAAAAAGGTATGGGACCCCGTGAAAATACAGTGCAATAGATTATTCCGTATTTAGGCAAAGCTAGGCTCTGAAACTAGATCCAGATCTTCTTGATATAGAAGATTCACCCACGTAATGTGGCATGCTTCATCATAGGCTTCCTCAACCTCTAGTTTGTGAGGGAGTTCTTAATAAAGTACAATAAGATAGGGATCCATATGTTAAAAAATACTTTAGGATATACCCATTGGAATTCCATGTCAGGACCGGAGGCGAGGATTATGCCTTCTTTCTTCACTTTATCAACACAGCAGCCATCATTTAACAAGAAACAAAACTATGTTTCCCATGAACACTTGGGAAAAACTGAAGTCAAAATGTCCAATAAGGAACAGTCCTGCTAGCTCCAATCAGTGGGCACGTCTGCCCAACATAGTCCTTCCTCACTGGCCCTTCTCCCTCTTTCTTCGCTGCTGCGCAGCCGAGATAAATTCCCCTTTTCATTGTTCGCTTTACCGTCACAATATTGTGCTTTGCTTAACGATTTGGTGTGTTGCTATCATTCTGTAATTGTTATATGTAGCACGACTTCGCCGCGCCCTGTTCCTCTGTCCTTTTGTTCTGCAGCGTTATTTCGCTGACTTTTATTAACAAGACTGCGGGAATGCTCTGCGCTCCTAAACGGCCGGATTTGGTGCGGCTCCCGTGTATGGCCCTCCAACCGCCAGAGAGCGCTGGAGGCGACGCAAGACTGCAGCGCGCATGTTTGAATCTCCTCACTGAGGAGTTTGGCCTGTGTGCCATAGTCAGGAGTCTAGCCGACCTGAGGGAGACAACTGCTGGGGTCTGTATTCCGATCGTGCCGTTCAAAAGCAATTAGAGGCAGATCGTGTTTTTTTTAATCTGTTGAACGCTCTGCTGCCAATTTCACAAAGATAAACTCGGCAGCAGAGTCTGTATTCCTTTGTTTCTGACACCCTGACAGGGTCGGTATTACTAGGCTCTGAGGCCTGTTGGGACACTATCCCAGGTCGGCTCCCCTCTACATTACATTGCACCGGGTTGAAGTGTCCCAGGGCTTAGAACCCCCACCTAGCGAATCCCTCGTACACAATACCTGGCTGACACCCAGCCCCACTAATTGAAGCCCCCTCCAAGGGAGCCCTGTAAGGCTGTCATGCAGCCCCCCCCCCTCTACTTGTACCTTCTCCAGGTTTCCAGGGTGCCTAATCTCCCTTTTCATAATGGAGTATGAAGACGACTCCCAGGGGATGGAAGACCCCCTGGCCGACCTCCCTTGGGAGGACAACTTCTACGATGCGGTGGACGCATCTATCCATAGAGCAGTATCGGAGGCTTTGGCCCCTTAGAGGAGCGACTGTCATGCCAGATAGCCCAAGCGTGTGCAAAGTTATCAGCTCACCCCTCAGCTCCTGTTCCCCCTTCGCAGGCTCCAGGGGTTCCCCCCCCCCCCCCCAACAGATCTAGAGCCAGTCCCTGCTAAAAGCCCCCGAGAATCTGGAGTGGACTTGGACGCCTTTGACAGGCTCAAGCAGGCTTTCTTGGCCAGCCAACCCCCCTTGCCAGTAGGAGATGAGGGTTTCTCCGACACCTGATACTGCTGCCCCAGATAATGATGCCGGGGACCCTGATAATGAACCTGGCCCCTCTAGACCATGGCTCCCCTCCCGGCCCTCCCAAGTCACTCAGAGCTCGCTGAGTACCTCCGACATGCTCGACCCAGATGAGATTATACATCCCCGCTCTTCCGAGTGGGCCCCAGCCGACAAAGTCGCAATGTATGTGGCGGGGCGCATCCGGCGGCCGCTGGAGAAAGAGGCCTGTAATTGCCTCTGGGCCGAGTGCCCTCGGCCCTCCCTCGAGGGGAAAGTGGCTCTCACACCCGAAATCGACACCTGCATGGCCACCTTCCTCCAGAAGTTCATGAAGGACCCCAAAAAGGGGATTGATAGGTCTTGGCGGGCATGCCAGGACAAGCTCCTGGATACCCTAGGCCCTCTCACAAAAATACTGGACATGGCCGAAGAGGCCAAGCTAACAGGTTGCCTTATCTCCCCAGAGCCATTATCGGGGTGGACACAAAGAGGCGTTAATTTTTTGGGCAATCCGAATTGCGCCCTGTCCACAGAGCTTCGTCGCTCTCTCCTAATTAAAGTTGACCCCAAGCTGAGGTGATCTCGCGGACTCGGAGGCGGGCGCCATTACCCAGGGAGGCCTCTTTGGAGAGCCATTTGTACCTCCCTAGATAAAGGCCAGAGCTCCATTAAAAACGTTTTCCCCCGTGTTTTCCGCGGAGCCAGTCGAGGTAAGGGCCGCTAGACAGGCCACCCATCCAATCAGTATCCTCCAAGAGGGCAAAGCTCAAGACAAGGCCAGTTTCAAGACCAATCCCGATTCGGGAATTTCTACCCCACAAGAGGTCGACGTGGCAGAGTCAAAGGATTCCTAGGAGTGGCGAACTCCGCAAGTCCTGGTGAGTGTTCTCCCTTCTTCCCTGTTAAAAGGTAGGGTGGCGTCTGGAGAGTTTTTTCCAGACTTGGACTTCCATCACAGGGGACGCTTGGGTCCTTCAGACAGTACAAGGTTTTCGCATAGAGTTTTTTGGCGAACCCACACAAGGGGTAGGGCCCCGTCCCATTCAGTTCTCACATAAAGAGGCCACCCTGGTGGACGAGGAAGTCGCGTCCTTCCTCACCAAGGGCGCAATTTCCCTCTCAACCCCTCATCCCCAGGGATTCGTCACCAAAATATTTCTGGTCAACAAGACCGACGAGGGCCAAAGACCGGTGATAAACCTCAGCAAATTGAACGAGTGGCTGGTCTATCGCCACTTCCTAATGGAGGGTGTTCACCTCCTCAGGGATGTCCTGCGCCCCTTACACTGGATGGTACGGCTGGATCTCAAGGACGCCTACCTTGTCATTCCAATTTTTCCGCCTCACCGCCGGTTCCTTCAGTTCATTTGGCGGCAACAGACATACGAGTTCACCCCTCTTCCTTCTGGCCTATCCTCAGCCCCTTGGTGCTTCACCAAGGTACTCAACCCGGTGGTGGAATACCTGAGGGCTCGAGGTATACGAATGATAGTGTATCTGGACGATCTGATCCTGATGGACCAGTGCACATGCCAGTTGGCCTCCCACGTCCGGATGGCAGTGGATCTCCTTCAGAGCCTAGGCTTTGTAGTGAATGAGAAAAAAATCGTTCTCAACGCCTGCTCAGAGCGTGACATTTCTAGGTTTCGTAATAGACTCCACCTCATCCTCTCAGTCTTCCCTCCGGGAAGGTGTCAAAGATTCAGCACGAGTTGAGGCGCACTCTCACCAGACAATAGGTGTCTATCTTGGTCATAGAATCCGATGCCAGCAGGGCAGGCTGGGGCGTCAGATGCGGCGCTGTCTCTACAGGAGGATTGTGGTCTCCAGAAGAATGAAGATTACATATCAACTGCCTGGAGCTTCTAGCAGGCTCATTCGCAGTCCGTTGCTGGACGAAGCATTCCATCCAGTCAAGCGCCCTCCTAAAAATGGACATTTCGTCAGTCCGTTATATCAATCACCTAGGGGGTACTCGCTCCAAAGCCCTCTCGGACCTAGCCGCCAGCTTTTGGCAGTATTGCCTGGAACATCAAATTTCTGTCATGGCAGGAGAACCAAGTGGCAGACTTTCAATCACGCAATTTCAGGAATTCCAGTCTTTGGAAGCTAGACCCAGAGGTCTTTGCGATGTTGCACGACCGTTGGGGTCCCTTCTCGGTGGACCTGTTCGCCTCGAGATTAGACCACCAGTTTCCCCGTTTCTTCAGCTGGAGGCCGGACCCACTAGCTGTGGCCTCGGATGCTTTGCTCCAGGACTGGAGTCGGGAGAGGAGTTATGCCTTTCCCCCCTTCGCAATGATCACAAGGACGTCGGCGCAGGTCAGACAACCGCAGGCAGAAGTGGTTTTGATCACTCCCCTTTGGAGATCGCAAGTTTGGTTTCCAGTTCTACTGGAACTCAAGTGGGATTCTCCAATCCTACTCCCCCAGTTTCCGACTCTCCTCGTGAATCCCGACCAAGCTCTTCATCCACTGATTCAGGAAAGCTCGTCGTGGCTCATGGCGTGGCGGATTACAGGAGACGATGGGAGGTCCCGGGCCTTTCGGAGAAGGCTGAAATCTTCATGTCCAAGGCTTGGGCGGACAGCACTGTCAAAAGATACAGATCTGCATGGAGCAGATGGTCCAGTTGGTGTATGCGACGGAGTCTTAATCCCCTGGACGCAGATATAGTGCATGTTCTTAATTTCCTAGCACACTTGGCTTCTAGAGGTTTAGCTTACAGATCAATAAATACCTTCCGGTCAGCCATTTCAGCCGGCCACATTCCGCTAAAAGATGTGGCGATTGGGGAGCACCCTCTAGTGTGCAGGCTGTTGCGAGGTATCCGACTTTCTCTTCTCCAGAACCCCGTTACTCAGCTCTTTGGGATGTGAACCAAGTTCTCAACCTGTTCCTCTCCTGGCAACCGAATTGATTTCTGTCACGGCAGGAACTCTCTGCTAAGCTAGCTATGCTGCTCTGCCTCATCTCTTGCCGCCGCGTCTCCGACGCGAGGGCATTAGACATCACAGGCAGGATTTTTTCCCCTGACTGGGTAACGTTCACACTCCATAGACGGACGAAGTGTCACACAAGAGTCATCACTTACCCAGAATTTCCAGATTCTCCTAAGCTGTGCGTTGTCCAGTGCCTGAAGACATACGAAGAAATGACCGAGGAGTTTCGCCCCTCGGGGGAGCAACAGCTTCTCATTGCACTGCGTAAGCCCTTTAAGGTGATTTCTTCGCCCACCATAGCTAGGTGGATTAGATGGGTAATGCAGGAAGCTGGAATTAACCTGCGGATTCTTGTGGCCCACTCGACACGAGGTGCAATGGCCTTTAAGGCATTTGGCTTGGGTGCCCGCTTGGAGGATATCCTCAACGCGACAGACTGGTCTTCGGACTCTACCTTTAAGAGGTTTTACTTCAAGCCGGTGCTGGATATGGCTCACCTTGTGGTGAGTAAGCTTTGAACTAGCATAATCCTCGCCTCCGGTCCAGACAGAAGAAAAATTTCCTAGCTATCGTAACAGAAAATTCCAATTCTATTAAGGACTCAGAGGCGAGGATTATACCACCCTAGGGTTTTTACTTTGAAGATCGCCCTCCCCGTATAAGAGTAAGTAATACTGCTTGAGTTGTGAGATTGTCTGGGTTGACGTATTGTGATTGTATTGCAAGATAACTACTTTTGCTGCTCTTTGCCCACAGGTTTAGTGGTTACGTAGCCAGGTGGTGACAATGTCCCTTTGTCTTTGTAGGATCTGACGCAAATAAACAGGATTCATGAAGGTGATCAAACGGCTGACTTCGCACGACGAAAGAGGGAGAAGGGCCAGTGAGGTAGGACTATGTTGGGCAGACGCGCCCCCTGATTGGAGCTAGCAGGACTGTTCCTTATTGGACATTTTGACTACAGTTTTTCCCAAGTGTTCATGGGAAACGTAGTTTTGTTTCTTGTTAAATGATAGCTGCTGTGTTAATAAAGTGAAGAAAGAAGGCATAATCCTCGCCTCCGAGTCCTTAATAGAATTGAAACTTTCCGTTACGATAGCTAGGACATTTTTCATTCCCTTGATTAGTGGGTATACCTTAGGTATCTTTAAAAAAAATGTTTTTAAACCAGGGGATATTTGTAGGCACAATGACAACTACATCCAATCATCTATCAACATGTTTCTGCCCATAAGAGGAGGCCTATAGAAGATTCAGGTCATTCATCAGAGCGATAACAAGTAGGATTTACCTATGATTCCATCAATAAAGGTAATTCCAATGGGTGTATTCTAAGGCATTTTTAACATCTACATTCCCATCTTATCCAGTTATCTGGTTTCGTTTTCCTAGACACAGAATAATCTATTACAACATATTTTCACTGGGCATTGTACCTTTTTGTACTTGGATGTGTTAACCATGGGTGGTTGTGGAGGGTGCTACCTAGTCCTCCTTATCTCTCACTATGATTATATAGGTCAGAGAAAGGTGTCTTAGATTGATTAATGACAGCTAAAGTAATGTGAATGAAAGTATTGACTACTTTTTTGACAGTTAAATTTAAACTATTTAATTCTAACTAAATTAATCTTTACTATCGTACAAGCCTGCAAAGTCTTGAATTACTTGTTTTAATTCTTGTTTTAGAGTCAGTCATCGCAAGGGGTTCAAGGTAGATAATGATAATCAGTTTCTTTCTTATTACTAATTGCAAGATGTATTTTTTATTATTACTTTTAAACTAACGGTACATTGATTTTGGGACTGTTGTAATGATTTTAATTAGTCTTATACAATAAATGATTACCTATTCAATATTTCTGGCAGAATGGGGAATAGCACACATAAGGAACACCGCAACCTTAAAAGGGAGATAAAGGTTCCAAATCTGCAGACATTTGTCACCTACCACCCACCCAACACAGCCAGTGAGGGGAGCGCATTTGTTATTTCCCCCATGTTGCCTTCAGATCGCGGGAGGGAGCTGGGGGCAGCTGCTGCGACAGCCCCCCACAGCTCTGCTCTCATATCCAGGCCCAGTGTTTCTGGGCTGGAAATGTTCAATCAGGCCAAGTAATTTCAGGACCAAAGATACTGGGAATGTTAGACTGGTCAAGAGAGGTAATAATCTCTCCCCAAACCCCTGCCCCCCACTCCCCCCCCCCCCCGAACACCACGTAGCAAACTTGTCATGAAAGCCATGGTGGTTATATACCTGAGTAATGATGCGTTCTCCATCGTGGTAGCTCCTCTCTCCTATCACATCCACAATCTTCATTCTCTCAGACATCTAGAATAAAAGAAAAAAAGTAGGAAAGTTTCTATCTTTTTAACTGGTAACATGATTTTCTCAGTTTAATTATATTGGGATAACTAAAAATATCAAGGGAAGTCAATCAAGAAAACGAGAACAAACAAAAACGTAAGCTACAGCTGATGAAGGAAAAGGGTTACGGAAAGATATACATAAAACATTAAAAAAAAGAATTGGCAAAGCCATTAGGTCCGGCGTTGGCTGCCAGCCTTCTGACTGTAAATGTATCCAGTGAAGCGGTAAAGAACGCGCCAGGGTTGACTTCGGATGTGGAAGCCTGGGCAACCAGAGACTCTGTGGTGAGATGCTGAGTGAGGAAAGCTGGGTCACCAAAAGTGGGGCGATGGCAGCAGGCAATTGTCAAGTGCACAGGCGCCCTTGTGCAAGGCTTGGCCCAGGCCCCGAGCAGGACATCAGTGAGGGCTTTGTTAAAAGGGAGAAGTAGTTCTGAGCCGCCCTTCTCACTACAAAAGCAAATGAAGCCCCTTCCTTCGTAGCCACACTAGGAGGAGAAACCAGGCCAGTGTCTGGGAGAGGTGTCCAGAACACTGGTATCCACCAGTTTCTCATACCAGTTATCTTCGGCCTCATCAAGGGGGTTGGTATAACCACAAGGATCCTCAGATACTCCCCAATCATACCCCTCTCCAGGCCTGTCTAAGTAAGAAAGGCCTGTCTTAGTAGAGATACGACTCCAGTAGCTTATAGATGATACTACACAGACATCTGAAGATGTAACAAGCACTCTTTAAGACTGTGTGCTCTTACATAAATTCTGTAATTTCGCTCTAGTTATGATTGTAACTTAAACATCTGCATATATTATGGTGCAATTGGATAGTAGTATCTACACACTGGATGCTTGTATAACTCGCTCATATAGTTTCACTGTAAGAGGAACGGAATGGGGGGTATTGTTAAAGAACGAGTTACTTACCTACGGTAACGATGTATCTGGTAGAGACACAGTCTAGCTGCAGATTACTTAACTTAGAATATCCCCAGGCGTCAGACTGGATCCGGAGAATTTTTTGCAGCAGCACCTCTGCGCGCCGGGGGGCGGCGCCGCATGGCTCGGCCCTGACGTCGTCCACGGACATGACATCAGCAGAGCCATATTAGTCCCTCCCGGCGCGCTGACGTCCGTTTTCTTCGGAGAAACTTTTCCGCGCCACAACGCGGAGCCACCATCAAAAACAGAGAGTATGGGAACAGTGTGCGAAAAAAAATGAAAATTCAGTGAAACAAAAACAAAAATAATCGAATGGTGAGAAACCTCACTATAAATGACCGTGACAAGCACTGTATACTGAAAGCAATTGAAGGGAAAGAGCAGAGCATCGCTCTGAGAAACAGCCCCGCAAAAGCTAAGGCTATGCCCTCCCCCGAGGCAAAACGACATATGAAAAGGATGTCGAGGCAGACGACAGGAAGCCTGCAATCGCAAGATCTAACCGTGAAGGGCAACAAGACCGGAACCACATAAGTAATGACGATCCACCACAGGTCGGCAACACCAGGAATGCTGTATCCCCTGTAAGAGATCTATGGACTGAGGCACAGTCAAATAGACCCCAAACCAATTGGCTGTAGTGGAGTCAAGAGACCCCAAAGCAATGGAAAAGGTGGGAGGGAGGGAAGATTAGTAGGCATCACACTGGAAGAACCAGGGTGTAGGGATGTAGAAGGATACATGCACCCACCGCCCACTCACGAGAATGGGTGGAGCAGAATAAGTAAAACAGAATGAATCATCCTACTGAGGAGGGAGGTAAAAGACTCCTCCCCGCAGGAAGACAAATGCCAACCGGAAGGAGGCGAGTACATAAAACCCAACCTGAAAAGGTCCTCGCAGAACGGGGAGGATGGGCGGGCATTAAGGAATCTGCGGCTATACTGTGTCTCTACCAGATACATTGTTACCGAAGGTAAGTAACTCGTTCATTTGATAGAGACATCTAGCCGCAGATTCCTTAACTTAGAATAGATACCAAAGCCATACCCCATAGGAGGCTGGTCTGCGACTGAACCCCACCAAGTTCCAAAGAGAACCCAGTCGTCAACAAGTTGACTAAACACAGTGGGGGCAGCAATGCCAGCGTGGCCAACACCAGACCAGTGAGCTCTGTAAGGAGCGGAAAACAATGGGAGGCAAAGGCATCACAAGCCGCCCAGGGACGGCATGAAAGCCCTCTCGTTTATACAGGGTTGAAAGGAAGCACAGAACCAGAATGTCAGTGCGGAATGTGAGAGTCCATAACTTCCGCAAAAGAAGGTGAACTGATCATAGGAGCCGATGGATCCGATGGATCTGCAAGAGACAAAGACCCAGAGAGAGGACAAGACGGTATGACCGAGTCAGAGCATACAGGTCGAGCATGCACAACAGTGGAGAAGCACTGTTGAAAGCGTACCAGCTAGGAAACTTTGGACAGCAGTGGCAGGATGCTGACCATGTCCAGGAAGAGCCTGTTTTACCAGAGACAAGACCTGTCATTGCGCAATCGCCTCTTCACAAAATGACATGTGAGAGGCGGAAGTCAACAAGCAGAATGGCATATAACCATGACTACATGAAGAGACTTGCATGCGGGGGGACAGAAGTACACATGGGCAGACCGCGTGTACCGCTAGAACCACACCACGTAAAAGAAATGCACAATGGAACGCAGCGAGAACAGCCCAGATGCGAGAGATACATCACCAGGTAGTCACGTAAAAGAAATGCACAATGGAGTCAACCAGCAAAAGGGATACGGCAAGCTGGACACACAGAAGGCTAGCTCCCATGAGAAGGCCGAGAGCAAGACCACGGACACCGCAGCAAGGAAACCCTAGTATGCGTAACCCCTGGTTGTGTGTAGAGCGCAGGACAGAATATACATCAAGAAAGGACACAGCCGTGAAAGATGCGTTTCATAAAGAATACAAGAGCGCACCATAGGTACCAACAGCTATGTTGCAGCAGAACCGGACATAGCAATGTCCAGACCCGTAAGCGACATCAGAAACCCGGCAGGAAGGAGCCACGGTCCCCAGCGAGACAGACTGGGAGACTGAGTAGTGCTCGAAAGAGTCAGTACTAAACATATATAGAGTAACAGGAAATTGTAAAGAGATGTACATACAAGACCACACAAGACAGTGAGTGTCCTGAAGAGAACACTTCCACAGAGAGCAGCAGCAGCCCGAAGTAGAAGTGTGACGAAACTCCTGCGCGGAAAGCAGCAAGGGAAGAGGAAACTCTTGCTTGGGAACTGCCCATGAAAGTAAGGCACAAGGCAATGTACAGTATTGGCGTACGTGGCGAGGATGCCACCGTCTATAGACAAAGTCCAGACAGGTCTGAACTACGAGAAAGTACTACCCATCCCGGAGAGTAGAAACCAGTCATCGCAGAAGCATAAGGAAAGCGTAAGCCCCCCGTGACAGCACTAGGGAGCATCCACCTGACGCACATAGAACACAGAAGAATCGTGCCGCGTCAGCCCTGCGTGCCTGGGACCGCGCCATAAGGCTGCGCCCTGAGGTCGTCCATGGGCAGGACAAACTGTGCCGGTACGGAACAGAACAAGGTGGTCCAAGGGACAGTGGCTGACAATAAGGGCAGCCAACATAGACAAGGAGGGCGAAGCTGAAATGACACTCCTGGAAGAGGCAGGCGAGGCAGAAACCTCGAGAAAGTGAGCATCTACAGATGCAGGGGAGTGTTACGGACCAACCGCAGACCCCAACGGATAGGCAATAGAGCGATGCCAACCTGTGGGCCGCAAGAAGGAAAAGGAAGGGTCCACAACAGTAGAAAGAGACCACAGTCTCATCCGCAGGACAACCCCTTTGAAGAAGACTCCACAGGAACCAACCAAGCCTACCAAGCCTTCTGTGTAAGGAAGGCAGCTGTACAATTGCCAACGAATACCCCACATAGGGTAAGCCTCAACCCCAGCTAGGGGCACCTCTTGATCACGAACTCAGACAGAGGAATCAAAAGAAAGCGGAATCAGCTGACCAGCTGCACTAAATAGAAGCAAAAACGGCGGGAAGCCGAACAGGCCGTCTGGGTATTACGTCATGAACCCAGGGCCCAGAACAAGCAGAGACAACACTGCACCTGAAAATAAAAGTCCGCATAAGGACTAGAAAACACAAAGTCATGGGAGCCCAGACATGAGGCGGTTGACTGCTGAGTCCGCATGACTGTCAAAAAGGGTCACGCCATCAAATGGCAAATCCCGCAGACTCTCCCGAACAGTGTCAGGGAAACCGCCATCGCGCAGCCAGGCATGGCGACGCAGAGCAACGGACCTGGCCATCGTCCGACCCACAGAGTCAATGGTGTCCATGGCCGACCGAATGGTAAATTGTGCCATTTCTCTGCCATCATGAATGAGACGATCCAGGTCAGCACGGGGACCCTCTGGAAGAGAGGGAAGAAGACGCTCGACTGAGTCCCAAAGGGCAAAAGTAGCCCGTGCAAACACGCAAGACGTGTTCAGAGCTCGGATGCCCGAACTAGTGGACGCTAAAATATGGTGGCCACATGTCTCCAACCAACGAGACTCCCTAGTGGGAGGTAGCAACGGGAGAGGAGAGGGAGGCTGCGAGGCGAAAGCCGCCTGGACTACCCGGCCGTGAGCCCTAGGATGAAGGGACAAACAGGGTCATCTGGAGCCGGGCGATGCCGACGTGCGATGGCCCGATCCACAGGGTCTCCAGAGGAGGGCCGTGCCCACGTGCCAAGAAGGGTGTCAAATAACGACCCGCCAAAAGGCAGCAAGGGCTCCACCCTCACAGCATCCTGGTGGAGGAGATCCAACAATGGATCAGAAGGCAAGGAGACTGAGGGGGGGTTGCAGGTGTAAAATAGCTGTAGCCCTGAGAACAGCCCTCGCGAATGCCGCGCTAGCCTCTGTAGCCATTCTAGGTGGCGATAACAAACCATCTGTAGGGGACGGTTGAAGACGAACGCGTCCACCAGAAAGGAGAGGCGCCGCAGCCGGAGGCCGAGCAAAGGGCCACTGTCTAGAGGCAGCGGAGCCGGAGAGCGTCGAAACAACTCTGGGTGCTCCGGGTCCTCATCCTCTTCGAACAGAGGAACAACAGGGACCGGCACCGGCATCGACCGACGTCGAGACGGCGTCGTATCGACGTCCACAATCACCAGAGTTGACTCTGTCTGGCATCGGACCGGCGTCGACTCGCCCTCCACTGAGGCCTGCGGGGAGGAAGGATGTCGACAAGGAGTCGAGCTCGGTGCTGCAGCCGCATCCGGCGTCGGCGCAGGGAGCCCCAAAGGGCTATGCGGAGACGGGGCAGAAGGGCACGACGTCTGACTGGGATACCCCTCTCGGGCCGTGTCCCGACGTCGCAGCGACTCCGGAACCGGAGTCGAGGCACTCGGCCGGCGCCGAGGGCGAACCCGCCGGCGAAGACCCTACCTGAGTCCCTACCCCCTCTGTGGGGCCCAAGGGCGCGCCAGGGAGAGGGGGTGACCCAAAGATGGATTGAAGAGCCTTGGAATAGGCTTCCATCTGGGCCCGAGTCGCCCCAACACCCGGAAAAGGTGGGTATAAGGGGGCCGACTCCTGGGCACCCACGCCCGGTAAGGACCGGGAGCAGCGGGCCCCGTCGTCAGCGGGAGCGACTCCGTGACCGGACCCGAACAGGAGCCCCAGCTCGAGATGGAGATCGGCGGCATGAAGACGCTGAGCGGGACATCCGGGCGGTCAACAACTTCATCCGGCGCTCCCGCAGGGACTTCGGCTTCATCTGCCGGCAGGCGTCGCACTCCTCTGAGTCGTGGTGCTCTCCTAGGCACCACATACAGATCGCGTGCGGATCCGTCGCTGACATCTGCTGCGTACAGGTCTCACATGCCTTGAAACCCGAAGGCATCGCACACTGTTCCCGGACGCCGAAGGCGTCGAGAAGGCCTGAAACAACAGGCCAGAGGAACAGCTTACTCCTGGATCCGCGTTGGGACGCGGAAAAGAAGGAAACTGACGTCAGCGCGCCGGGAGGGACTTATATGGCTCCGCTGACGTCCTGTCCGTGGACGACGTCAGGGCGGAGCCATGCGGCGCCGCCCCCCAGCGCGCAGAGGTGCTGCTGCAAAAAATTCTCCGGATCCAGTCTGACGCCTGGGGATATTCCAAGTTAAGGAATCTGCGGCTAGATGTCTATCAGATTGTCATTTTTGTTATGCTGTAAAACATACACATACATATACACACATACACATATACACATACACCACATACATATATACACATAGATATATACACATACACATACATATATAAGGAAGCCCTGGGTCCATCTCAGAAAGTTGAGTTCTGGCTGGCGCAGAATCAACGATCTGGCTCTATGTCGGAGTCGGGTATGATTATGGGGTTGAGGCTACCATGAACGACATTGCTGGAACGGGCTTCGGGGAAGGTTGGGGTCTCGTGTTGGTCGGAGTCATTACAGATCCAGAACTGGATCCAATCGGCCCAACTGTGACCGAGGGTGTACCCGCCGGCAGGGATCCAGTGGGGGCACCCGCAGAGCCCATGGGGCCCGAAGGCACTCCAAAGGGTTCGTTAAGCCCAAAACATTAGGTGCATGGCGTCATAAAATTCTCAGAGTTGGGCTGGGGTCGCTCCAGCTTCAGGAAATTCAGGGAGACGTGAAGCGTACCAGAGGCAGGCTCCGCATATGAGCTGGGCCTAGAGTGACTTTGTTGCCTTGCCTCATCCGAAGATTTGGACTGGTGCAGTAAAGTGAAAAATAATTTTAACTTCCTTGATTTTTTGTGGGGCTTATCCGACGACTAGGTGCGATAATGAGCGCCTGGAACAAATCCACGAATGGGCCTGGGACCTTCCTCGTGACCAGGACCTGGAGCATAGTGGAGGAGACCGGTGTTGGGAGACAAGGAGCTTAAAGTCCTCGGCGCCTTGGGGTTCATGGCGCAGCAGTCCTCAAAGGTCTTAAAGTCATGGTCTGACTCAAAGCATCAAAAGCAAATCAGTCAGCGACAGAAACCACAGGGCTTAATCCCCACCATTTTTTGAGGACATACTTTTTTTTCCTCTATTCAACTTTACACTTTCGAAATTAAGGTTAGCCTTAACAGCAGTACAGAGAGCTTGAGCTGAAATGATGCATTATTAGTAAAATTGCAATTTCAAATAAGAAAAGATAACCGGCATCCGCAATGGAGGATGTAACTGCATATAAAAATAGCACATTTCACTTCTTAAATATACATCATACTACATGGATTTAAAGTGTTTCAGGAACTGTAAACACAGGCAGGAATGAACAGGTTACTTACCTTCGGTAACGATATATCTGTAAGAAACAGTTAGTTATAGATTCCTTACCTTAGAATTACCCCCAGGCGTCAGACTGGATCCGGAAAGTTTTTTAGTCAGCAGTACCTCTGCGCGTCGGAAGGTGGCGTCGGTCGACTCCGCGTCCGGCGTCGTGGTCGCCGGGATGACGTCGCCGCAGCTACTTAGACGCCGCCCTCACGCGCTGACGTCAGTTCTGAACAAGACTTTCCGCGCCAGAAATGTAGAGACATGCCAGACACTGACCATTGGTGCACAAAACTAGGGCCCTGAAGGGATGACCTTAACCCTAGAAATCAGTTGGCAGAACGGGGAGGATGGGTGGGGCGGTAAGGAATCTATAACTAATGTTTCTTACAGATATATCGTTACCGAAGGTAAGTAACTTGTTCATCTGAAAGAAACACGTTAGTTATAGATTCCTTACCTTAGAATAGATACCCCAGCAATACCAACCCTGGTGGTGGGTCTGCGAACAAAACTCACACCAGAAAGTCCTGGAGAACCGAACGGCCAAAGAAGCCGTCTCTCCGGACTGGACTGTCCAGACAGTAGTGTTTCGTAAACGTGTGCAGTGATGCCCATGTAGCTGCCTGACAGATGTCATTTAGAGGAACTCCTCTTCCCAAGGCAGTAGTGGCTGCCGTCACCCTGGTGGAGTGAGCGTGAAGCCCTACTGGAGGCTCTTTTTTAGCCAGAGAGTAACAGGCTTTAATACACAACACGACCCACCGTGAAATGGTGCGTTTGTGTACGGCCCGACCCTTCTTTGTGCCCACGTAGCCAACAAAAAGTTGATCATCCACCCGAACTGTTTGGTGCGATCCAGATAGGAGAGCGCACGTTTTGGGTCCAGACGGTGGAGCCTCTCTTCCTCCTTCGAAGGATGCGGAAAGAAGGTGGGCAAGGTAATGGTCTGCCCAATGTGGAAGGCAGTGACCACCTTAGGAAGAAAGGATGGACGGGTTCGGAGAACCACCTTATCCGGATGGACAGATAGGAAAGGAGGTTTTGAATAAAGGGCCTGGAGCTCGCTCACCCTTCTAGCAGAAGTGATGGCTACCAGGAAAGCAGTCTTAAGAGTTAAGAGCCGTAAGGGACAGCTATGAAGCGGCTCAAAGGGAGCGCACATTAGAAAAGTTAGCACAAGATTCAAGTCCCACTGAGGCATAACGAAGGGGATTGGAAGAAAAAGATGTGTTAAGCCTTTTAAGAAACGGTTAACTACCGGGGACTTGAAAAGCGAAGGCTGATCTGGCAGCGGAAGGAAAGCAGAGATGGCTGACAGATAGCCCTTGACAGTGCCCAGAGCAGAGCCCTGTTGGGCCAAGGAGAGAAAGAACAAGAGTACTTCAGAAAGAGGGGCAGAAAGGGGATCCACAGCCTTTGCTGTGCACCATGCCACAAATTTGTTCCACTGGCAGGCGTATACCGTCTTAGTGGAGGGACGCCTGGCTGCCAAGATTACGTCACAGAGTTCGGGAGGCAGGTCGAAAGACGTCAACTGCCGCCGCTCAATCTCCACGCAAGGAGGTGGAGACTGGACAGGTTCGGGTGGAGGACCGTCCCCTGCTGCAGCGGCAGAAGATCCTCCCGAAGAGGCAGTCTGATCAGAGAATCGATGGCCATGTTGAGCAGCTCAGGATACCAGACTCTTCGTGCCCAGTCCGGAGCCACAAGACTGACTTGGGCCCGGTCGCGCTTGATCTTCTTCAGCACCCTGGGCAGAAGTGGTATAGGCGGAAAGGTGTACAACAGACCGCAACTCCACTCGCGACGAAAGGCGTCGCTTAGCGAGTGCCGCCTTGGAAATTCCAACGTGCAGAATTGCTGACATTGCGCGTTCTCTTCGGTGGCGAATAGATCTAACCAAGGCTCTCCCCATTGTTGAAAGAGACCTTGCACCACCTCCTAGTGAAGACGCCATTCGTGATCCATCATGCACCTGCGGCTGAGTTCGTCCGCCCTGGCGTTCAGGGAACCTGCCAGGTGTTGAACCACCAGGGATATGCCCTGATGTTCCAGCCATGTCCAGAGGCGGAGGGCCTCCTGACATAGGGTCCACGACCCCACCCCGTTTGTTGCAGTACCACATGGCGGTGGTGTTGTCCGTGAACACCTGCACTACTCTTCCCCAGACAGAGGGAAGGAATGCCTTGAGTGCAAGACTAATCGCCCGGAGCTCCAGAAGGTTGATGTGGAGCCCGGACTCCGCCGGAGACCAGAGGCCTCTGATCTCCGCCTCTCCCATGTGACCGCCCCATCCCAGAAGGGACGCGTCCGTCACCACAGTGTGGTCTGGTTGGTGAAGGGAGAGGGATCTGCCATTGACCCAATCCTGGTTCGTGAGCCACCAGTTCAGTTGACGTGCAGAGCCCTCCGAGATCTGGACGCAATCGGACAATTCCTCTGATGCTGCGCCCACTGGAACTTCAGGTCCCACTGCAGAGCCCGCATATGCCATCTGGCATGATCTACCAGCAGGATGCAGGAGGCCATGAGGCCCAGCAGCCTCAGAGTCATTCTGACCGAAACCCAGGATAGAGGCTGAAAGATCGGAATCATAGCCTGAATATCCCGGACTCGCTGCTCGGGAGGATAGACCCGAAACAGCGTCTTGTCCAGAACCGCTCCGATGAATAGGAGCTTCTGAGAGGGAATCAGGTGCGAATCTGGCACATTGATGGAAAACCCCAGCGAATGCAGGAGGTCGGCCGTAGTCTGGAGGTGGGATACGACTGCCTGGGGCGAGCCCGCCTTCAACAGCCAGTCGTCGAGATAGGGGAAGACTGAAACCCCTGATCTGCGCAGATGAGCTGCGACCACCACAATCACTTTCGTGAACACCCGAGGGGCGCTGGTAAGGCCAAAGGGTAGCACGGTAAATTGAAAATGCTCGTGGCCTACCGTGAACCGTAGGTAACGCCGGTGGGCCGGCACGACGGGGATGTGAAAATAAGCGTCCTGCAAGTCCAACGCTACCAACCAGTCTTGCGGGTCGAGGGCAGACAACACCTGAGCAAGCGTCAACATCTTGAACTTCTCCTTCCGGAGAAAGCGGTTGACGTCCCTGAGATCCAAGATAGGACGGAGGCCCTTGTCCTTCTTGGGGACCAGAAAGTAGTAGGACTAACAACCACGACCTACTTCTGGGACAGGAACGCGCTTGATGGCTCCCTTGGCCAAGAGCCGTAACTTCCTGCTGGAGAAGGGCCAGATGATCCTCCGACATGCGGTGGTATCTTGGTGGCATGGCTGGAGGGATAGTCTCGAAGGGGAGGGAGTAGCTCCTTCGGACTATCTGCAAAACCCACCTGTCCGACGTGATGGTGCGCCAGTGGGGGAGGTGATGGCGAATCCTGCCGCCCACTGGCGTTTGATGGGCCTGAAAGGTCGGACTAGGAGTGTTTGGAGGCTGCTGCCGAGGGGGGGTTGGTGGACTGGCCCGCCCACTGGCCCCCGGAACCACAACGGTTGTTCCCACGTCCTTGGCCGCGCGAAGGTTGGGTAACTTGCTGCAGCGTGTGGCTCTGGGCGGAACGTAGCGGGGCACCCCTTCCGTAGCCACGAAAGGGGCGAAAAGCAGACTGTGCAGGGCGGGTGGAGAGGCCCAAGGACTTGGCCGTAGCCCGTGAGTCCTTGAAACGCTCTAGAGCATTGTCTGCTTTGTCGCCAAAAAGTCGACGGCCATCAAAGGGCATGTCCATCAAGGTGTTTTGGACATCCCCTGAAAAGCCAGTTGACCTCATCCAGTCGTAGCGCCGAAGCGCTACCGACGTTGAAATGGTCCTGCCCAGAGAGTCGGCGGTGTCCAGCCCACAACGTATGGCAAACTTTGCTGCATATCTCCCGGCGGCCACAGCCTGAGAGAGCACTGTCCGGGCCTCCTCCGGACACCGAGGCAGCACCTGCGCCACCGTATCCCACACGGAGTGGGAATAACGGCCCAAGAGACATGCGGTGTTTACCGACCGCAGTCCTAAGCTGGCAGAAGAGAAAATCTTCTTCCCAAGGTGATCCAGCTTCTTGGATTCCCTTTCCGAGGGAGCGGTAGGGAATGCGCTTTTGGAAGTGGAGGCTTGGACAACCAAGCTCTCCGGGGTGGGGTGTTGGGAGAGGAAAGTGGGGTCGCCCGGAGCCGGGCGGTGGCGTCGGGCAATCATCCTATCCACGGGAGCCCCCGTGTTGGGCCTGGACCAGGTTCCCAAAAGGACGTCGGTGAGGGCCTCGTTGAACGGCAGCAAGGGCTCCGAAGAGCTCGCAGCCGGCTGAAGCACCTCCGTCAGGAGGTTAGTCCTGACCGCCACCGTACGAAGCTCGAGGTTGAGAGCCTCGGCCGCCCTACGCAACACCACTGCGTATGACGCTCCCTCCTCCGTAGCCACAGTAGGAGGAGACAACATGCCAAGGTCAGGGAAGGTGTCCAAACCACTGGCATCCCCCCAGTTCCTCTCTCCAGTCCTGTTCACTTTCCAACTGGTCAGTTAAAGGGTCACCTGACCCCTCCCAGTCCTCTTCATCATCCTCTGGCTGCCACTGTGGTTGAAAAGGGACCCCAGGAGTGAATAGTGGCATGAAAACCCCACCCAGCGCCGGATCCGGCGTCGGACGATGCCGGTCCAGCTCCGTGTCCACATCAGGATGGAGGCCGGGGTAGACGCCGGCCAGGGGGCCAACCGGCGTCGGACGCAGTAGTGGTGCCGTCTGAAGCGGCGCCGGTGGAGGCGTAAGAGGTCAACCGGCGCCGATCCGGATCCAGGCCTGGATCCAAGGGGGGCCTGCGGCGTTGGGGCCGGAGCCGCCGGCAGCGAAGACCTAGGCCCCCCAACCGAGTCCACAGGGCACGAAGACGCGCGCCGGCGGGTTCGGTACGCCCAAAGATGGCATGCATCGCCTCGTAGAACGTACGAAGGTGGGCAGGAGTCGCTCCGGGTCCCGGAAAGGGAGGGAAACTCAGTCGCTGCAGGCTCCGCGCGCGGGGCCGCGGGAGGAGCACTACCCGCGTGCCTCGTCGGATCGGCCCACCGACGAGGAGAAGTCGAAGAGCGACAATGCTTCTTCGACGACTTCTTGTGCTTCAACTCACCCGACCCAGAGTGCGAAGACTTCGATGATTTCGAACCGGAATGGTGGTGGCTCCGCGACCTGTCCTTCGACCTCCCTCTCGACCGGGACCTCGAACGGCGTGGAGCCGACTGCCGATGTTCAAGCAGCTTCCGGGACCGCTCCCGCAAAGCCTTCGGCGTCATCGATCGGCAGTCGGAGCGCGACTTGGGGTCGTGGTCGCGCTCCAGGCAGAAAAGACACATGCGGTGCGGATCTGTCACCGACATCAGTCGGTTACAGGAACTGCAAGCCTTGAACCCGGGCATCCCTCGTGCACCTTTTCGGAGTCCGAGACTCGAAAAGTAGTCGACAAAAGTCGAAAAAAAAGTTAGTCAAAAAATGACTGAGGTACCGCTCTTCCCGGATCTGCGCTGGCTGGCGCGGAAAAAGAAAGAACCGACATCAGCGCGCGAGGTCGGCGTCTAAGTAGCTGCCGCGACGTCATCCCGGCGACCACGACGTCGACGACGGACGCGGAGTCGACCGACGCCACCTTCCGACGTGCAGAGGTACTGCTGATGAAAAAACTTTCCGGATCCAGTCTGACGACTGGGGGTAATTCTAAGGTAAGGAATCTATAACTAACGTGTTTCTTTCAGATATTCTACGTTCAAGACTATCAATGAAGATCCTAAGATGCAGACAGACCTATGCATCTTTAAAATGCCCACAACAATCGAAGTTTATGTATAGGAAGCCAAAACATATGGATATTCTATAGAAAATAGCAAATGTCAAGCCAGTTTGTGTTCCCACATTTTACCCAATTAAACTGTACATGAAATGCCTAAGAACGTGACTGGAAAGACCAAGAAAGAAGTTTGGAGAATTAGGCTAATTTTTGGGAGTGGGTACCTGCAATATTTGGGCTAGGGTCGGCCGCCAGCTGGGTAGAACTACCAACTCCAGACATTTCTGAAAACTGCACAGCTGGGAGCAGTCTTGGGTGTTATGGTTAGCCTGACCACCACCAACTTTTCTTACCCAGTATACCGTGCAAATAGCAAACTTTGATTCAAGAAACTTCTGTGAAACATTTTTGGAATTTCTGATGTCCATCAACAGTCACATCATCCAGTGTTCCTACAGTTCTACTAATAAAAACAAACAAGTTATTTACTTCCGGTAAGGCTGTTACTGGTGAATATTTTATCTAACTGTAAATTCCTCACATTATGAATAGTCCAAGGTGCCAGACTGGATCTAGAGAATTTCTTCCCATCAATTCCCTTGCAAGCCAGTAGGTCGTGTTGTGCGGCTCCACGGTGACTCCATTCCCCCACCCCCCTACCCCCCAAGTGACGTTGGAGCCAAATATAACCGCCACCCCTGAACACAGACGTTAGCTTCTTTCTGAACTCTGTTAGCTATTTTCTACAATCCTTTAGCATTCTTTGATACTGCGAACTGCACAAAGAGCTGCTCATCAACTTGATGGTCATTTGTGCAAGCAATGCAAAAGCTCAAAGCTATTTTGGGATCAACCAATCGTAACTTTCTTTCTCTTTTAAGGGATGAGCTAGGGCAAAGAATGCCACAAGGGTGGAAAGGCATCAGAACCTGGGCAGGAATGCTGGTCAATAGCACCAATTGTCTGGAAAAAAGGTGCTGTATGGTTACTGGAGACACAACTCTGCAACTCACTCACACGATGAGCTGATGTTATTGCTATGAGAAAGACTGTTTTCAGAGTCACAAGTTAGAGGGCAAATGTGTATTGGCTCAAAAGGGGTGCACATCAAGCATGCGAAAACCAAACTAAGGTCCCACACTGTGGCATCATAAAATGTTTGGGTGCAAACATGTGGAGCAACCCTTTCAGAAAACGCATCACAATAGGTGACAACAAAGGCAATCAAGGCCAACAAATAACCTTTAAACATGGTGGCAGCAAAGCCTTTTTGGGCCAAAGATAGCACAAAAAGCAACACATCCAAAAATGTTAGCTGCAGGGATATACACCAAGTCACACACTTCTCCCAATATCCAATGTAAATATTTTTTGTGGATTGATGTCTGGCTGCTAAGATGACATCCACTATCTTAGGAGGGAAGTCAGAAGCAGTCAGCTGTTGCTGTTCAATTTCAATGCAAGAAGGTGTAAGTTGTGCAAACCCAGATGTAAGGCTCTACTATGCTGCTGCAAAAGAAGATCCTCTCAAAGCGACAGCCTGATCGGGTGACAGATGCTCATGCCCAGAAGTTATAGATATCGTAATGTCCTAGCCCAATCCTGAGCCACTACAATGACTTGAGCCCGCTCATTTCTGATTTTCTTCAGAACTTTGGGCAGAAGAGGTACAGGTGGATGGTAATCATGAAGGCCAAGCCTTCTCTTTGGGAACTCCAACAGGCAAAAACGCGGTCACTGCGCATTCTCGGTAGTGGCGAAAAGCTCGATCCAGGGTTATCCACATTGTTGGAGAATGCTCTGTGTCACCTCCAACTTTAATTACCATTCGTTGTCCACTAGGCAACACCAGCTGAGTTTGTCCGGTCGGGCACAGGGCCCCACAGCATCCTGTTTGTTGTAATACCACATGGCAGTGGTGATATCAATAAGAACCTGAACTAGCCTCCCCCTTGATGGACGAAAGGAAGGCTGTATGTATCAAGCATATCGTTCATAACCCCAAGGAGGTGGGTCTCCTTCGGAGACCAGAGACCTCTGATCTCCACCTCTCCCAAGATGGTCCCCCAACCCAGCAATGATGCATCCGTTAAGAACATCAAGTCTGGGTGGTGTAGGCAAAGTGTTCTGCCACCAGTCCAACTGCTGTTTGAACAGCCACCAATACAGCTCTTTCACAGTCTCCTTTGAAAGCTGGATGAAATTCAACATGTTTCTTTGGTGCTGAGTCCACTGAAACTTCAGAACCCACAGCAGCGACAAAATGTGGCACCCAGCATGGGTGTGGTCCTCTAGCTAGATGCAAGAGGCATATAATCCTCAGCGCTCCTCTCAATAAAACCCAGATCCAAGGTTGAAACATCTGGATTAGGTGTCTCCAACTCTGAAATAAGAGCTACTATGTTCAGTGAAATTCCTCCAGAGCTACTAATATTATTTGACATGTAATAGTAACCACATACAACAAGACTACATTAGTGGGCATTAAATAAATGATTACCATCAGTGACTACTTCAGCGCATCAGGCATGGTTGCCTGCAGTATTGCAAACAAATGCTTTACTACTGGAATGCCTCTAGATGGGTAAAAGAGAACAGCTATTGCTACAATGCCCCCCGCACCAAGCTAATAATATTAGTAATAAGTCACACCCAAAAACATTTGATTTTTATCAAATACTAGCTTTAAATATGTTTTGGAAATTCAACCATTTTTCCCCCAAACCTCAACTTATGATATCTGAAAATACATTGTTGTTTCGAATACATGCTTTTCTATATCGGTATTGATATATTAGCTCAACCAGGCAAAAGACTGTAATTTGTTTCCCTGGGCTGCACACAGGAGAGCTAGGCCTACTCGTGGAAAAGCCTGATCTGGATCAGAGCCCGAATGTCCCAGACTCGTTGAGGTGAGGGAAGACGTGAAACTAAACATATGCAGAATGGCTAAATGAAGGGAACCCTCTGCGAAGGAGCCAGGTGTGACTTCAGCAAGTTGATCAAATTGCACAAAGATGCCAGGAGGTGTGCCACGACTGATTGAGGTGAACCCGCCTTCAACAGCCAGTCGTTGAGGTATGGGAAGACTGGTATTACCAACATCTGAAGATGTGCAGCGACCACGACCATCACTGTCATAAACACCCACGGGGCACGGGTAAGGCCTTAAGGGATCACAAATAACTGAAAATGCTAGTGGTTCACTTGGAACTGCAAGACGTTCAGACAGTAAAGGTCTATTTCTATTTTACTTATTTATAGAGCGCCCGAATCACCCCATTAGGGTATCTCCGCGCTAGGACTGTCGTAGAAAGCCAAAGAGGGACGCTCAGAACAGTGAGGTTTTCAGCATCTTTCTGAATGCCAGATAGTCCGAACATTGACGCATATGAAAGGGGAGTTCATTCCAGTAGATTGGGGCCAGATGGTAAAAGGCTTTACCTCCTAAGCGCGTTTTATTAAAACGCGGGACTTGGAGCAGTGTTTTGGCTCCAGATCGAAGGGGTCTGGAAGGAACATAGTTAATAAATTTATCATTGGAGTAGCTGGGGCCTAGATTGTTTAATGCTTTGTATGCAATACAACAGATCTTGAATTTGATCCTCTTCCGTATTGGTAACCAATGTAATTTTTGAAGTAAAGGAAGTGATGCGGTTCTGGAGGGGGCATTGGTCACCAGGCGGGCCGCGGTGTAAAATAGGACAAAGCCCTCTATCCTCCGTCCTTCATCAGCATCAGAAAACAGGAGTAGCATCCAGCCCTTATTTCTGATGCAGGCGTCCTCAAGATGGCTCCCTTGTGCAAAAAGTATGAATTACCTTTGCAAGATAGACAACTGTTTTTTGGGAAGTCCCTGTGGTGAAAGTGGCATATGAGGAGTGGTGGACAGGAAAGGTAGGGTGTATCCATTGAGGAAAGGCTGAAGCAACCATCTATCCAATGTGATACTTTGAAACCCTTGGAGGTAATAGTTTATCCTGCTTCCAACAGGGTAACAATGTGCCACTGAGGACAAACAAAAGGGGTATGGGTGAAGCGGGGACGAGAGGCAGACTGGGTAGTAATTTGCCCCTAAAGGACTGGAGGTTGTCGACCAGATCCCCAATCTCTATCTTGAAAGGATTGGGAGGTCTTTTGGTGCAGAGGTGGGCCTTGGCATTGCCTTTGCTGGATGACCCTTCCAAAGCTTCAAAAAGGAAGGTACTGTTGGGGATACTGCCACACGGGCACTGAAAGGCCAAGCAATAGTGCTGTGATGCTGCTTTTTTCAAATGTCCCAAGACAGAATCAGTTTCTCCCCAAAGATATGGGTGCCAACAAACGTCATGTCCATTAGTGATGCCTGGACCTCAGTGGATCTCATCCAGGCATGATGGTGAAGCACCACACTGGTATCAAGGGCAAAACCTAAACAATCTGTGGTGTCCAGCCCAGATCTGATGACATACTTTGCAGAGTCTTGCCCATCTTGTATGTTGAGCCAAATTTGTGCAAAACTCATCAGGGACCAAGGGCAAGATTTCGCTCACCATGTCCCTTAACACATGCGAGTAACATAAGAGGCAAATGGAGCTGAATGATCTGAGGGCTAGGTTGACAGATGAGAACATTCTCTTCCCAGAGGTCTCCATGCATTTGGTCTCCCTATTCGGGGGGCGTAGTATGAAAAGAGTTAGGGTTTAACCTGCTTGTGGAAGCTTGCACCACAAGACTCTCCGCAGTATGGTGCTGAAGAAGTAAAGAAGGTCTGAGCTACTTGGAAATTAGCCTGTTCACAGATTACCAAGATCCCATGCCCATTAAAACATCTATAAGGACCTCATTGAAAGGGAGGAGTAGCTCTGAAAAAATCTGCCCAGGCTCCAAGACTTCTGTGAGAAAATGAGCTTTTACCTCCACAGAGGGGAGTTGGCGGTCAAGGGCTACAACAGTTGTCCTGATGACCATTGTAAAAGGTGCAGAACCCTCTCTGGAAGGGCCAGGGGGAGAGTTTAGGTCAGCGTCATTTAATGGACCTAATCCACCGGTATATGAAAGGTCCAGAAGTAAATTCTCTTCATAAAACTGGGAATCATCATCCCTGTCATCATCGACATGGGGTTTTGGATCAGAAACACGTTGTTGGTAGTGGCAATGTCCCATCTGAGTCCAAGTTGGGCTGCGTTGGAGGTGGAGTTGGATTCACTTCTGAGTTCGAAAAGATAACCTATTCCTCCTCTGGCATCAGCACAGGGGTAGCCGGTGAGAATCTTGGTGTCAGGTGAGAAGTCGGGCTAGGTGTCCGCCCCAGAGCAGGGAAGGGCCGCATAGCGGGTCAAGAGGCAAAGTCGGCATGAGTGATTGGACGTGCTGGTGTTAGTCTGAGTGGAGGTCTCCTGGGATTCCTGGAGCCTATAGGCCTGTCATAAGAAGCCAGTAGAGTGCCAAATATATGGAAAATGGGCTCCTTGACAGCTTCAGCCTACAGCAGCATCGAAGGACCCCGGAATTCGGGTTGGATCAGGATGAGCTGAGGGATCAGATTGCTCCACGGTGGGGGGCCGGGAACTAGATTGGGAGGTACCCGGACATCCGTGCAACTTCTTTTTAGAAGTGGCGGGAAGAAAGAAAGTCACATTTAGACTTCTACGTTTTTTTCTTGGATTTCGACTTGGAGTGGGAAGAGGACTTCTTTCAAGAATGGTCAAGAATATGTCAGTGCCCTCATCTTCAACTGAGACGGGCCCTCATCTGCTTTTGGACGGTGTTCCACGATGTCACCTGACTTCAAGTCATGTACGGCACCCAGACAGCAGAGAGATCTGCTGAAGCTACGTCACCAACATCTGCTTATGGGAGGCTTTGCAGGGCTGGAAGCCTTTAGTTTTAGGGGGAGGTATGTCTATTGCACACTAGTAAATTTTATGTGGCTCTGCGTCATTTCTGGGGTGTGACTGAGTCAATGCTGAGCTGCAAGACACTACCTGTGGAGCACTAAGGAACAGCTGATAAAAATCTCCGGATCTAGTTTGGCGCCTGGGGGTATTCACAAGGTAAGAAATCTGAGCATAGAATTATTCATTAGAATAAGTAAAAGCAAAAAGGTGCAAGAATATTTTCATATCAGAACGGTAAGTGATAGCCACCCCACCTCCTATTTTATTAGTGCATTTAAGATTGCTCATTTTAAATAGTTCAGGGATTGCAATACCTTGAGCAGACAAGTACTGGAGGCTTGTTTCTGTGATAAAAGGTACATCAAACAGATTAAAACTAATACACTTCTGAATTTCTAAGCTATGTTTGGGAAAGAATCTAACATTAAGAAGCCCAGCATAACTAATCTCAAACCAGTTGAAAGCAGGATGCAAGAACTGCTTCTTACACCAGTGAAATGAAAACTGTACAGTTGATCAATTTGTCAGCTTGGTCCCTTCCCTCCGAACAAGCAACAGCAGAGGTAGTGTAAAAAATCAAGTTAGGGTTAGAATAACCCAGATCATCTCATTCTCACTTTCAGGAGGGCACCCTTAGCATATGGCAGATTCACACAGACACTGCACAAGTGTGTGTGCAGTGACACTGATTTGTTGTCACAACAAATATTACTATTAGACACCAAAGCATTTTCTGAATTGTAGTCTCTCTTGAATGTACGTACATTGTTTTTTTTTCTTTACTAGGTTCACACAAGATGAAAAACAATGTCAAATTGTTCAATACTTAGGCTTGGTATCGACGCCTTATTTGTTTCAAGTATCTCACCACATTGAGTGTTACATTTAGAGAAGATTGGTCCTCAAGAAAGCCCCAGGCACCATTTTTTGGAGCAGTTAGATGAACAGAGACAGGTCATCCTCTCCAGAAGGGTAGAGGAGTACTCCTTCATTTTAACTCTACTCCCAGGAGACCCCAATAACATGCATTAGTCTACTAGTAGGTAGTATTACAGTTTTTCCATCTTCACCCCACATTTAAGATTACCCTCACACCAAAATATCTAGGCCCCCCATCATCACACACTGACTGATACCTCCACCTCAAGAGTGTCCCTGTATTTCAGGATTGTAGCCCACATTGACAGAAAGCCGTTATCAATGTGTGGAGGAGCCAGATGACGAAAAATGCCACCTCTGGATGGGTTAGGGATTTCATCCTTAAACATTAAGATTTCAAAACACTACCTGCCATTACATGATACTATCTCATATTCCATAGGTACTCCGCATTCATACTAGTAAATTAAAGAGGAGGGTGTGCTTTGTTTGCCTTGTATCCCTCCATTCTCTCCTAAGTGATATATATATGAACTCAAAGACATATGCAGAGAGGGTCAAAATGCACAGGCTGATTTATCCAGCTTTTCCGAATTGACAGCCTTTCTACATTTTGAAAGGCATTATACATTTTGACAATCGGTGTCCCAATAGGGATTAGATCCTCTTCCCCTGCAGCCCAGATAACTGAGTCAAACGACAAAAGCAAGCCAAACACAGGAGAGTAACCTTACTAATTATGCCTAGAGTACATACCTGAACGAATTGCTTATAGGCTTAGGTACTGAATTTCATAGTGACTCTGCTTGTTGAAATGCAATAATCAGCAATGCTTATATGAATGTTATTCGTGAATACTTTTCAAGTAGAAGTTTAAACAGAGTGCCATAATTACGTCCGTTATGGCCGAAAAAAACCCGGCCAGAGTCACTGCTCTCTGCTCCAGCAGCTCCGCTGTTGTGTCGTTGCCACTTACGCCGCTCCTGGTAGGTGTTCGAGGCCCTTTTGTGCCCAGTTATGTTGCTTCGGTCTTTGATTTTCCCTGGTTTCTGTATTTTTATTGTGCCTGTATTTTTTTATTGTGCCTTATTTTGCTTTTAATTGCACCCGTATCTCTGTGTCCTCCTTGCCCGTTTTTCACTGCCCCTTCCCGCCGCTGCTGCCCCCACGGCCCCTCCCCCCAGCCGATTCCCGCTCCCAGCTACGCGTCCCTCCCCCCTTCCCTATTTAATGGTGGCCGCGCAGCAGGCGCGCTGCTGGGCAAGCTCGTCTGCGCCCGCCCGCGACCCGACCGCGAACTGCGCCAGGGACCCTGAATCTCCGACCACCCACCGCTACGACTCAGCTGCCCTCCTCAAAACAACAACTGCCAGCTGTCGACGCCGAACACCACCCACGGCCAGTTCTCCATCCGTCACTGCTGCCAGACCTTCACCATCCTCCGCACCCCCACAGGCACCGGCCCCACGCCGAACGCCACCGAAGCCCTGAAGTGCATCCTCCTCAACGTGCGCTCCCTCCACAGACACGCTGTAGAGATCTGGGACCTCCTCGACAGCCTCTCGCCAGACGTCGCCTTCTTCACAGAAACCTGGACTAGCATCTCCTCCGCCCCAATCGCCACCGCAATTCCAGACGGATACAAGATCCAGAGGAAGGACCGCCCCAACCACCTAGGAGGAGGACTCGCCATCGCTCACAAGAACTCCCTCCGACTCTCCACATCCACCTCCACCACGAGTGACTCAATCTCCACCACCGAACACCTTCACTTCCAGGTCAAGACCAGCCCTAGAACCACACTTCGCAGCACCCTCACCTACAGACCCCCCGGACCTCGCGTCTCGTTTGCCACTACCATCGCAGACCTCATCGCACCCCACGCCATAGCCTCCATGGACTACATACTCATCGGAGACCTGAACTTCCACCTTGACAACCCCAGCGACCCAAACTCCGCCACCCTCCTGGACAATCTCGCCATCATCGGACTGAAACAGCTCGTCACCACGCCTACCCACAAAGCAGGACACACCCTCGACCCCATCTTCGCAGGCGGCAACCACATCCGCTTCAACCACACCACGCAACCCCCGTGGCCGGACCACCACTGCGTACACTTCCTCGTCAACAAACCCACGCCGCCCAGACCTGCACCCCACCCTCCACGAAGAAACTGGAGCAAAGTCCCGTGGAACAGCTCAACTCCACCCTCAACCGCGATATCCCCACCACCTCGACCGACGGCAACCTCGCAGCCTAAGAACTCCACAGATGTATCTCCAACTGCGCAGACGAGCTCGCACCGCTACGTAACCCCAACAGACAGCGCCCCAGGAAGGCCACCTGGTTCACCACTGACCTCCAAGAATCCAGACCCACATGCAGACGTCTCGAATAGAACTGGAGAAACAGCAAAACGCCGGAAGATCACACCACCTACAAGAACGCCATAACGGTATACCACAAACGCATCAAATCCACCAAAAGGACCTTCATCCAGAACAAGATCCTCGCCAACTCCAGCAACTCCAAGGAACTCTTCAGCGTCATCCAGAAATTCACCAAGCCCCCCAGCGAAACCACAGACATCACCCCATCCCAGGACCTCTGCAACAAGCTCGGCTCCTACTTCCATCTGAAAATCCAGGGCCTCTACGACAACATCCACGACCTGACCCCTAAGCCACTTTCTACCCCAGCAACACCAGCCAGCACACCATCTCCTCCTGGACCCCAGTCACCACTGAAGAGATCATCTCAACCATGAAAAGCATCCACTCAGTAGCCCCCACGCATCCCTGCCCCCGCACATCTTCCACAGAGGCGCCACCACCATCGCTCAGGAACTACGACGGACCGTCAACGCAACCCTCGAGACCGGCACCTTCCCCGATGACTGGAAACGCGCAGAAGTCAGACCCCTACTCAAGAAGCCCTCAGCAGATCCCACGAACCTCAAGAACTACTGACCCATCTCCCTCCTCCCCTTCGTGGCCAAAGTCACCTAGAAGACCATCAACGCCCAACTAACTAAATTAATTGAAGAAAACTCCATCCTCGACCCCTCCCAATTCGGATTCCGCAGCAACCACAGCACCGAGACCACATTACTCGCCGCCACTGACGGCATTCCGCACCCTCCTCGACCAATGACACACCGCAGGCCTATCTTACTCGACCTCTCCGCAGCGTTCAACACCGTCTCTCACCGCACACTCACCGCCAGACTCCACGATGCCGGCATACAGGGAACCGCCCTCGACTGGATACGCGCCTTCCTCACCGGCAGAACCCAAAGAGCCAGACTGCCGCCTTTCCTCTCCGAACCCACATAAACCAACTGCGGAGTATCCCAAGGATCGTCGCTCAGCCCCACGCTGTTCAACATCTACATGGTCCCCCTCGCCGCCATCGTCAGACAGCATGCACTCAGCATAGTATCCTACGCCGACGACACCCAGCTCATCCTCTCCCTCACCAAGGACCCCATCACCACCAGACTCAACTTCAAGGAAGGAATGAAGGACGTTGCATCCTGGATGAGCAATAGCTGCCTGAAGCTCAACTCTGAGAAAACAGAGGTCCTCGTGTTGTATTCCGCTTTAGGGGTCCGTATATAGGTTTTCCTGAATCATGTCCTTATATAGGCACAATTCGCCTTGCCCTTATATAGGCATAGAATCCCTGTCCTTATTTAGGCATTAACCGTGCACTCCAAATACAGGCATGGTCACCGACATCCGTCACCCTAACGTCACGAGTTCTTAGAACCCAGACCCTCAAGCTTCGGGGGTTCCCCTAGCACAGGACTATTGATTTCTCCAAGAACTCATCTATTATGTATGAACCGTTATACCTTAAGGGTTCATTCCTGACGTCTTCCTCTGTCCGACTTCACGTCAATGCTAACATTCCACGACACCTACCAGGTATAAATATACCTTCCCTTGCCCAAGCAAGTTAGAGGAGACCTCGACTTCAGAGGAGCCCGTATCCCGGCCTGACGCACTGAGAAGACGCTGTCATTCCTGCACGCAGACGAATCCAGCTTCCAGTGTTCTGACTCCCTTCGCAGGGTGTTAGAGTTCCAGACCCGGCAGGAGATTCCCACCTCTCTCATTCTCAAGGTATGGAGCTGACTAGAACCTAGAGGGACTCTTAGCATACTAGACTTAACATACTCTTAGTCTACCAGACTAGAGAATACTCCACCTACTTCTACCTTTCCCTACACCTAGACCAGGTTAGGTACATTGGGGTAGAACTAGCTTAGAGACGCATCGTATGAGTACTCGCATTTTTAGCTCATGTTATTTATGTACGTGAATATATGCTAAAAGATAATGCTAGCGCAGTATTATTTATTTCTACTGCTTACGCTGTACATTATTTATCTTACATACGGTCTTGTGATCATAACAGCACATATCTCTTACACGAGAAACAAGACTGTTCAATAAAACCCTTTTATTGAAACGCCCGTCTTTCCTTTCTGTGTAACTCTGTAGAAACTAAGCATGCACGATTGAATGAGTGAAACTTATCTATTGTTTCCACGATTCTGAGACATGTTCCGCTTCTAAAGGGAAACAAAGTTGTCATGTTTTTCGGTTGCCAGAAACTACTCCCTTCTTGTTCTCAAGGAGTTTCTAGTGGCCTCTGAGCTAGCTGGCACAGGTAATTAAGTTTAATATAATCGATAGGGACATACCGACCTTAGTCCTATGTCAAACCTATAGGTTATATTATTCCAATGCGCAGAGCCTAATAGGGAAATAGGAACTACACTACATGGCGCCCAACGGTTTGGTAAGGCAGTAATTTAACGCTAGATACTGAGTAACTCATTCGTGCTTTTCTCAGAGACCCCTACTCACATACTCCATAAGACGTCCGGAGTGGGTAGGGCTAAATATCCACCATAACTAAATAGTGAAGCACCCTATAAATTAGTTGTTTGGTTTGTTCAACGTTGAAGGATACAGTGTTCCAAAATATTGTGCACCTTATCTTTTTGTTTCCTTGAAACTTGTTCTACATTTTTCTAAAAACAAAATGCCTGACTCCGACAACGGTGACGTTGCGGGTCACCCAGCTTTAACAGCTTATAACATCACAGGTTTTATTGAAACCGAGGAGAGTGTCATAGACATCAATCCAAACTTAAGAAGAGCCATCACTCTAAAACTTATAAAACACGGCCTACCACCAAGAGGAGGTAGAGCAGTTTTTGTGATAGAGGCACACGAATCTTTTCAGACAGAGGTATTATATTCATGGGTCATATTTCCTGAATCAAATTCAGTAACAAGACTGTTTCACTTCTACAAAGAAGATGATCCACCAGAGGAATATATTCCTTTCGAGGATATTGAAATTCCACTAACATACCAGGAGCATCAGCTCTGGTTTAAAGGCGCCCTAAAACATCACAAAAACATTACCAGGCTCGGTCCACTAGGTAGACCAGGAGCAACATGGCCGATTCTAGCCGGCTACACACCTCATCCTGACATCGAAATAATGTCAGACGAAGAATTACTTACTCAACTTACAGAGTTAATAAAAATCTACAGACAATTAGTCCAATATGTCATGCGGACTTTAACAGTCCAACCACCATTAACCATTCCAAATCAAGCTCCTCAACAGGGGAATACACTAAAAATTACACCACAGACTCTATACGCAGTCATGGGTAAAATGCCCACAAAATGTGAGCAAATTCCATTCTGGATAGCTCAAAAAATTACTCAAATCGAAGCAGTATTTCCAAATACTAGCCCGTATGAGAAACAGAGAATCCTAACTATCTCTTTACCAATGGGGATCACACCACAACTGGAAGACTGTACCACTTGTGGCTCAGTCTTTGCTGCCATCTATACTAAAACACATGGTATTCCGTCAATTGCAGTAATACCTGATGTCCTGAAACAAATTCAAAACGAATACGGGGCAGAGCCTGCTCTGAATTTAGGTATGAAATTACTGAAAAATTTCGACCAGGTCTCAACAATAATATTAAAGGGGAGGCAGCAGCAGTGGCGATCCGCCAACGATTAAGGGAATTCGATGTTACAGAACATCAAACTGAGCTACCCAGAATAATAGAACAATCTTATGCAGAATTAGGCAGCGATAGTTTGAGTGGAAGACCAGTGAAGCCAAAACTATCTGAAAGTCCTGAGAAGGACTCTATTAAACAAACTCCTACATCTTCTAAAAAGAAGTGGGAAACTAATAAACAAAATTCAAACGAGAAACGTTCTCAATCCCGAGGTAGGTCTCCTCAAAAGGAGCCCTCTGAAAGGAGGTATAACCTCAGGAATAGGGATAATTTGAAAAAGCCTGACAGGTATCAAGATACTGATACACGTTCCTCTCGTACCTTTCAGATCTCGTCACAGACATCGGAAAGAAGAGGACGGTCATGACATAGAGAAGAACGCGTGAAATCGAAAGACGACAAACACGTTCCGAAAAACAAATCAAAACCTCAATTCTCAAAGAAGAAGGTAGCGGGTCTGAAGGTCAGACATGCCGAGGATACGGAGAACACAACTCAAGAACGGAGAATGGGCTCAGACAATGCTGGACAGTGCAGCAGAAGTCACAATAGCTCGCCAGAACCTGAAGGAACTTCTGGAGATAGTGGACTTGAATGAGTACATTACAGTTGAGACTGTAGACACCAGGGTTAGTACTCCACAAAAGTTAAATGAAATAACACTCCGGACGGAGGGAGACATACCTAGACAGGTGAAAGCACCTTTTTGGGAAAAACTTTCAAGGGGCTATGACATACTTCTAGCAGAAAAAGACTGGCCACCACAATTTGTCAGGGAGTGCCCACATGGCGAGGACATTATTATGCCTGCCTTCTCTAACCATATTCCAATTCATCTAAAATATACTTATGCCAGGAAATGGGCAGTTGCCCAGGCCCCAGCATTATACAAAAATCATGTAGGATGGGACGAGGATTCAACTCACCATAAAATACATCTAAAAAATGAACCTACTGCACAAAAGCAGTATCCAATAAAGCAAGAAGCTAAAAAACAGGTCAGGGAGATCTTAGATCAACTTGAATACCAAGGGGTGATTGAAACATGCACCTCCTCAATGAACAATCCTTTGTTTCCTGTCTCCAAACCAGACAATACCTATCGTCTAGTTTTGGATTACAGACACTTGAATACTTGTTCTAAAACATTTGCAGTGCAAAATGCACATAGTACAGCATTAATGAATAACATTGTGCGTAAAAAATACAAAACCACATTGGATATCTCAAATGGTTTCTTTTGTCAAAACATAGCACCTGAAAGCAGGTACTTAACAGCTTTCTCAATAATGGGGACCCAGCGTCAATTTTGTCGACTCCCACAAGGGTTCAAGAACAGCCCGGGGTTATTCTCAGTGAGAGTAACGGAGTTACTACAAATTTATGACAATGAGGCATTGTCCTATGTCGATGACATCTATCTGACAGACGATGACCTGGACAAACACTTGAACAGGGTGAGCACCATTATACTGGGCTTCGCCTCTGAAGGCTACAAGTTCAACTTTAGAAAGTCCCGAATTGCCCATCTCAATGTCCTGTTTCTAGGATATGAGCTTTCAAGTGAAGGCAATAGCTTGGCAGCCAACTTTTTAGAAAGATGTGCGCTGCTCCAACCTCCAAAGACGCTGAAAAATTTACAATCCATCCTGGGATTCCTAAATTTTGGAAGAACTTACATTCTAAATTACGCAGAAAGGGTTAAACCTCTCTACGCATTAATCAAACCTGATTTTTCAATCAAAAATTGGACACAAGAACACATAGAAATCTTGCGTTCACTCCAAGCTAACATGTTAGCAACAAATCACTTACAAACACGCGTAAGTCAACGCAATTTAGTGATCCGAATAATTTCGGGTCAATGCGGATTCACCTACTTAACATTTAATGAGGGTGAAAAAGTACCAATTGCATACAAATCACACTTGTATACACAAGCGGAAATGCGCTTCACTTCAACAGAAAAAATTCTGACAGCAGTTCAAAGCGCTGTAGCAAAAGAAAGAGCTCTAGCCCAAGGGAAACGCATTATTGTCGTAACCCCAGTTCCGGCCTTAGAGGCGGTAACTAAAGCGAGCATTCCAAATGCTAAGGCATTACATCCTAGATCAGAGGTCTTCAAACTGTGGGGCGCGACCCCCAGGGGGGTCGTGGAGTCCTAGGAAGGGGGTCGCAGATTCCCCAGCTTCACTTGTCCCTGTAAAAAGGCAGCTGTCCTGGGACGGATAATTGAGATCGTTATCAGCTGCTTGCCTGAATGAAAGGCAAATGCGCCTTATCTGGTAATCTGCAAGTGTAAAGGATGCTTGGGGGCAGTTCTGGCTCTTTGTGAAGGCAAAGATGCGTGTTTTTTTTAGTGGAAGTGCAAAGAGTTAACTGCTGGGCTGGGAAGTTCTTGCTTTTAATTTTAACTGCATTTACACAGCCCTTAGTGCCCCTAAAGAGGTGTTGAAGGGACAGTTATGTAAAAAAAGAAAACTGCATTACATACGCTCTGGTATTATTAAAACATACATTTTGAAAGCACCATTTTATTGTAAAACTATGCGCACGTTTTGCAGCATTCTATCTTACCCTGTGTGAAATGCAAGTATAAAAAATTGACTTACATATTCACAGTGCTTTCCGTCACAGGCTGTGACTTCGTAGCACTAAAAATACACATCACTATTCTCCACTGCACCAATCAAGTTTTAATTCTGTGGTTCTCTGGTTACACACAGACCTCTGCAGTGCATTAACTAATAGAGGTTTCATAATGTACTACAGTGCTTTCCCACTGAGTAATAACTTTTTTAAATTTATTTTTCATTTACGCTGCCCATTATTTTATACGTAGATACCTGAAGGTGAAAGACCTAAAAAATATTTTGGGCTTATTTATGAGAGGCGTGCATCGCCAAAGCATCACTTTTTTGATGCTCCGGTGGCGCAAGCATCTCAACCATACCTATGAGGCAGTGCAAAGTCACCCTGCATGGCTTTGCATTGCCTCATAGATCTGGAGTAAGACATAGCAGCGCAAGTCACTGCGTTGCCTTACTCTGCGTCAAGGAGATGTTCCATGGGCTTTGCGTGGGGTTCCCACGCAAAGCCTATGGATTTTGATGCTGCCCCATATTTACAAAATCACGTAAACCTGGGGCAGCTCCAAAAACTGACGCCTCTCCAGGAGAAATTAAAACATTTCTCCTCGTTTTTTCCTCTTTCCATGTGTGCTGCATTCTGCAGCTCTCATAGAAATAGGAAAACGCCCCTCAGGATTGTTTTGGTGAAGGAAGGTGCCTCTTCCCGTACAAAAACAATTCTGCCTACGTTGGTGCTAGGTAGCAATTTGTGAAGGGAAAAGGACTGGAATGCACCGTATTTCATAATTACAGTGCATTCCTGCCCTTTCACATTGGCATAGGGCAGCGCCGCAAGAAGACTTGCAGCGCTGCCCTACACCAATTCCTCATAAATGAGGCCCTTTGTTTTTAGCTACACCTTTGGCTACACCCCTACGCTCAATGACCTTTGGTTTGCTAATTTAATATCATTTCCCCACCGTAAAAATTATTTGCTGTGGTAATTGGGGGCTGTTAGAAATGGGGGTCTCTAGTTGGCAATGGTTTTCATCTTTGTCCAAGTAGGGACCCTTCCTTCTAGTCAGGGTAAGAGGGATACACTACTGAAATAACCCCTGCTCACCCCCTTGGTAGCTTGGCACGAGCAGTCAGGCTTATTTCAGAGGCAGTGTGTAAAGGATTTGCACATAACTAACAGCAATACACTGAAGACACTACATAAGGACACCACACCAGTTTAGAAAAATATCCAATACTTTATATATTCAAAACAAGACTAAAACGATAAAAATCCAACATACAGTACTTAAAAATATGTACTTTGCGGGGAGCTGGCGTCGGTCGGTCCGGACTGCGGTGTGGGACAGGGCAGTGTGTCGCAAGACTTATGAGCAGTGCCCCCAACCCACGGTGCGGTCACGGTTGTCGAAGTCAGTGACGGCATCGGTGAGACCAGGGCGGCGAAGTGAAGCGAGGCGGTGCGGAGTGCGGTGCCCACAGGTCACGGTGCAAGCAGCAGCTTGGCGGCTGTCATCAGTGAGACCAGGGTTGCGGTTCGAGATGCAGCGGTGCCCTCTGCGGTGCCTTCTGGGCACGGAGCCAGCAGCAGAGTCAGGGACGGAGTCGGTTGCTTTCCCCCTCTGTGGCAACTGAAACCACGGTTCCAGAGGCGGTACTCAGAGGTCAGTGAAGTCTTTGCGGTCCCTGAGACTTCAGAACAGGAGGCAACAAGTAAAGAAAGTTCAGTCCAGTCCTTTCACTGCCAAAGGCAGAAGCAGCAACTGCAGGCCAAACCAACAAAGCAACAACACAGCAAAGATGCAGTACTCCTCTTGGCAGTTCTTCCAGCTCTTCTTCTTGGCAGGTTCCTTGATTCCAACAAGTTCTAAAGTTCTAGGGTCTGGACCCCAATATTTATACTCCGTTTCTCTTTGTGCTTTTGGGCAGAGAGTGCCTGTGCCCAGCCCAAACCAGTTCCATCTTTTCTGGCCCAGCTTCCTGGCAGGAGGTGGAGACAGCATTGTCCAAGGCAGACCAGGCCCATTCAGGTGCAAGGAAATCTCCTCCCACCACTATAAATACAGTCCAGGTCTATTCAGCTCAGCCCTGACTCATCCAGGAAAGGCAGGACACACCTTGACCCCCCCAGTGGCTGTCTGATGAGAATACACATCCCCAGCCCCTGTCACTCCAAAGCCAGACAGTCAATCCACAAACCCAGCAGAGGCACACAGGATGGCTAAGCAAGAAAATACCTACTTTCTAAAAGTGGTATTTTCAAACACAGAACATAAAAATCATCTTTACTAAAAGATGCATTTTTATATTCTGAGTTCAGGCATGCTAAACCCCATTTCTCTATCTTGTCCCAATGGGAAGATATGCTTATAAGATGTTATAAGTAAACTCCCATTCTATCCTATGGGACAGATAGCCTTTCCATAGTGAAAAACGAAACACACTGTAATTCACTACCAGGACATGTCTCACACACACCAGTACATGTCCTACCTTTAATATACACGGCACCCTGCCCACAGGGGTACCTTGGACCTACCTTAGGAGTGACTTACATGTAAGAAAAGTGAAGATTAGGGCTTGGCAAGTGTGTGCACTTGCCAGGTCGACATGGCAGTTACAAACCGCGCAGACACTGCAGCGGCAGGTCTGATAACCCTTTTCAGGGCTGCATGGGTGAGTGGCACAATCAGTACTGCAATCCCACCAGCAGCATTTGATTTACAGGCCCTGGCACCCTCAGTGCACTTTACTAGGGACTTACTAGTAAGTCAAACATGCCAATCATGGAAACACCAATCCATAATACAATTTACAATAGGAGCACTTACACTTTAACACTGAAAAGCAGTGAGAAAGTGTGCAGAGACACTGAACCAGCAAAAACAGAGCCAAAACTAGGAGGTCAGAAAGGAAAAAAACAGGGGAAACATGCCAAAAGATGCCAAGTCTAACAGGGGCATTTATGGCTGTCGATAGATGTTGATGATGAGGAGAACCAGTTTCTAGAAAATTTTGTCAGAAGGGGTCCTTATGCCTAAAAAGGTTTGACAAGGGGGTCTCGACATCAAAAAGTTTGAAGACCACTGTCCTAGATGGATACAATGGGTTAATTCTCATGCTGCAACAGATATTGAATATGTTTTTGATCCTGATCTAAAAACATAAGCGTTCCTGCAATATGAACATGAATGTCCTCTGCCCGCTGAGATTCTGCCTCTCGATCAGTACGAATTCATAATTTACACTGACGGATCCGCACAACCCGCAACAGGGAGTAAGCAAGCTTACAGTGCAGCGTGGGCAATCGTTAAAGGTCGCATGCGAGATGGCAAATTCAGACCTATGGTCACAAAAACCCAATCTCTAGGAGATTGCACAGCTCAGCGAGCTGAACTACAAGCATTCAAACTAGCACTTGAAAGTACAGATCGAGAATTCCCCACACTAAGAGTGTGCGATTCTTTCTACTGTGTGCAGTCGTATAATGAATATATACAAACTTGGCTTGAAAACGGGTTCAAAGATGCAAAAGGTGGCACAATAAAGCATAAAACGCTTTGGGAACAAGTAGTTCAGTTAAAAAGCGAACTACCAAAGGCTCACGTGATCCATACACTGAGCCATCAACGTGATGGCGTTCACGTTGCAGGGAATTCATTGGCTGACGAAGCCGCAAAGGGGGCAGTTCAGACAGCTTCCGTAGCTGCGATCACTCGTTCAAAAACGAAAATAGACAGTGAGATAATGTTGGCTGTCAATGCTACGAGCAAAGGCAGTGGTGCAGCGTTACCAAAAAGTTTCCACTCAAGTACTCTTATGTAATTGATGCGAACAACGTTCCTTTTGCTCGAATCCCTGGAGTGGGGGATAGGGTAATTCCAAACATGGAACGTAGAGCAGCTTTGATTTATGAAACACATCTGGGGGAGGGTCTGTCACATCAAGGGATCTCTAAAACAATATTGACATTAAAAGAGATGTACTGGTGGCCTGGGATGAATACAGAAATACACATATTCATCAACAACTGCATAGACTGCAAATTACAGCGAGAAAGCCACCAGACACCATGCTACGAATGTAGCTGCCTAGCACAGACACCATTGTTAGACAGCATTAGACTATCTATGCACAGGCGTCCTCATGGACAACTGCAATCCCACAAATACTAAGTCAAGGTTCCTATGGATATGGCCTCAGCGCTCGGCTGACGCTCGAACTGTTATAAAAGATTTGCGAGTCTTTATCGGCACATACGCAATAGGCACGCTACATTCTGACCAGGGCCCTGTGTTTAGCTCTCGGGCTTACAAAGACGCCATGGCCAGTCTGGGCGTTGCATTGCGGTACTCCTCTCCGTTTCATCCTGAGGGAAATTCTGTTGTGGAAAGGAAAAACCGGGACATAAAGCAGTCTATAACAGCTAGGGTATTAGGTTCGGGTGATGGGTGGGTCAAACATCTATATGGGGTCCAACGCTCATTAAACAATTTGCCAAGAAGTTCTCTAGGGGGGGGTCACTCCATATGAGGTCCTATTTGGGACAAGAATGTGGGTGCCCGATCTGGAATGTAGAGGCACAGTGGTGGAAAATAAACCTTTTGATATCAAAGATCGTTTGGCTGTTTTACAGGACCTAAATGAACTAAGATCAAAGCAACGTATTTCTGCAGCCAACCACCACTGGGGAAAAACCGGCGGTCCCAGCAAGGCCTGTCTGGATTCCAAAAGTTGGGGATCTAGTCAGAGAGAAGATTGCGGACAAGAAGGAATTTGGACCTTCTTACAGACAACCAGTACCTGTCCTAGCCGTACACGGAACAAGAACAGTACTTCTGCCGCCCTTTGCCGGAAAAAAGGAGAAAAGATTTGTGTCCATTGACCGCATCAAACCACAGTATGTGGCCAATACTAAATAGTAGGCCTCGTGGACTCCGACCTAGTAGCAGACACACTCCTCTCGCTACTATCCAAGAGGTTCAGACTGAAAGACTGATAACCATCGAGAATTCAGCAGTAACAGATGAAGGACTGAGCAACAATGCTATGGAACTCATCCCTCTTGAAACACAAGTAACAGTTCGTCCAAATACACCTGTCTACATCAATGTAACAAGTGATCAACTGGTACCAGCGGTTTCTACAAATCCTGATGCAATTCCAACAATTGACAGAACTGCTTCTGGCTACTTCATTAACTTTGATACGTTTTCCGAGGATCCGAGTGAGCCCGAGACGTCGCCAGCACCAAAAACTTTTAAACAGCAAGTACAAGACTTTACATTTTTTGAAAAAGCCTTATCTAGTTTCACCATGGATTGAACTTTGGGTTATTTCTGGAATATTTTTCTTCCTGCTTTAGCTAGCTTTGGTTATGACTATGAGCGTGCTTATAAATGGGAGATACATCCATTTGGACATTGAAAGAAAAGAAGTGAACTTACTTTTGAAACCTCACAAATCATCTCATCGTGAAACAAGAGACTTGTCTGCAGTGAACATCACAGCCGTTCCTATACAGGATGGTATAGTGTGGGACAAAACAGATTGATATTTTTGGCCCGATGGAACATTTGAACATTCCACATTTATTTAAGATTTCACTAAGTGATTTTGTTTCATCTAGTACCTACTCTGATGATTGGGACTTTGAAACTGTAAATGATATGATGTTTGACCTAGAAAAATCTGCTGCATTTTCTAATAATGAATATTTAGAGGTTCATCAGTCTATGAACAGCTGTATTGCTAGAACCACTATGGTCATCATTTTTTGCATAAATCTGCAACACCTAGAAATGTGTTTATGTTTAACCAATGGGAGCATTGTCCTACACCACCAAAAGGTAGTTCAAAAACATTTGCTAAAAAGTTTCCATATTTTTCAGGATACAATACATCTGATCCAGAAACATTTTACTATAGAAATGTAAACAAAACAGGAATGAAAATTATGTTAACAAATACAAAACAGATTTACTCTGCAGCTTTTATTGCCCAACTGTCTAGACAGGGTTTCGACTTATGGAAAAAGACAATAGACACAAAAACTGTCTGGGGTAATAAAGATTGGCAAGTGCAGGGGATAGAAGCTTTATTTAGAGCCTGTATCGTCCCTCAACAAATAATGTTTTTGAATGACACTGTCCAACAAACGTCTTGCCTTGGTTTAGCCAAGATTAAAGACATGAAAGCACCTTCTGTACCAACACCTGCAAGTGATAACAATACACAGGCAGCGATTACAGTTGACACCATACTACAACTCAACAGAACAAATCCTGATTGGAGAAAATGGTTGATCTGGCCCACAGACACAAACAACTGTCAAGGGAGATTCCTGAATAAAACACAGGGGTTTACTATTCATAGGCCAGACCCACGATACGTCCGACAGCATCCGGGGGTAGTGACAACATACAGTGTAGGAAAATTATGCCTCGATTGGCTGCACAAATCTACACTTAAGGATGTGAAACAACACTTATCTTTACTTAAAGAAGACGCAGACCTTAGGGAATTCTTGCTTGGACCAAGAAAACCGCGTCAAAAACGTTTCATATATGCCGGCATCTATGCTGCTTATAATGAAGCATGGAAGGTGTCGCAGATGGAGGCCGCAGAACGAATACGTGAACTTGATCGTATTAACTTAGAGAAAACTCTCTCTGTGGTCGACAATGGGTTAACAACTTTGTCCTCCAGAATTTATTCATTGGACAGTATTGTATCCTCTGCTATCGACATACTGGAACAAGATTTAGCCATGTTACAGCAAGGCCAGTCTCAATTACGTTCTATTATGTTATTGAGCTGGACGCTGCAATCTTTGCGTGCGGGCTATGTGCTTTGGCGTTTTATCAACACGACGGCTCTGTTTGCAGAATATAATCTAACTGAAACAGATCAAACTGGCACAAAGGGGAGCAAAGTATACAGTACTGAGCATTGAAAAACTTGAAAAATTACCATTCACAGTGGCAGAAAAACCAGCTACAGAATGTCTTATTCACGGCAAAATTAGTCTACCTGTGACTACTTTCCAGTTTCAGTATTGCCTTAAACAGATGCAAGCAGGCAAATATGAAAGGTTGGGTAAAGAATACATTAAGACATCTTGGAATTTACCTTACACTTATAGATGTTGGAGTGGGGATCGTGAAGTGTTTCTAAGCGGTACACACTGTGAAGATGCACTGAGCGGTTCACTGATTTGTCAGGACATATCTTTACACGGGGCTTGTAATGGTTCTGTGGCAAATTTGTCCTGTCACCAGCAAGGTACACCAGCTGCTGTGATTAATCCAGCGTTTGGCCAACTTTCTAATGGGAGTTACCTCATGTTGAATGATCAGAGTTGCTGTGGCATGTTGCCAGGCATCCCATATCTAGTAACGGTCAACTCCAGGGTCACTTGCTGTATGCAAGTATTGTTTGCCCCAATAAACACAGTCAGGGAGTCGCCTCTATGGCCTTCGTTGAATGTCTCTTTTATTCGATTTGATACTTTAAGCAGAATGAAAGCCATGCTTATACAACAATCAGTGCCTTTGACCTCGGCCAAGGAAACCTATGATCTACAAGTTGCAAGGACTTCGGCTGAGATACAAGCTTTAATTCGTACAAACTGCCCTATACATTTCGTAGAAATGATAGGACGTATCTTTAATATGTCAGATACAAGCGGAATTGTACATGTATTTAAGACCATCTGTTCCGGACTATTAGCACCTTTCCAGGCTGTCCTCGGAATCATCCCAAACTTCGCACATTCGGTGTTTGGTGGTGTGCCGTTAATTCTAGCACTTGTTGCAGGAATTCTGTTTCTATTCCTCCTACTTCGCTATGGCAAGCCTTTTCGCCAACATCACTCAGAGCGATGTGGAGAGAGCCCTCCTTGAACGGAAATGCCGTGAGCGAATAGTACAGCTTTTGGGCATGCCTCGTCTACGGAAACTTAATACAACATGGTTCCTGTCATTCAGACCAATCTGGCAAGATTGCATCTTACCTGTTCTGCGCTGCCTGTTTTGCGTAGAAGAATGCGTGCTAGACATCTGTCTAACACTCCCATCAGTCATTCCAACGGATATCGATACTCTGCTGGATCCGATAACGGCCCATGCTGTGTGTTGTCCCCAGAGGCTTCCAATCCTGATGGCGGCATTCATTGAGATCTCACAGACGCTTCCGGCTGCTGCTGAGGTACGAGATGGATCAACGGGCACACAGGTAACAACGGACGTGAACATTGCATCTTCTGCTGAGGGCGATGTTTCTCATCTCTGTGCACTTAACCTTCTGAACGAGGTGTTCCAAATGTCACCGACTTCGGTGGATGATATTTTGGCTACGGACATAGATGATCTAATGTTTACGCCAGACCCATACACTGACTTTGATTCGGCTCACAGTGTACCAGGGCAACAATGAAATTTGGCCTTCATATTTTTCAAACTTGGAACTTTTCCCAGAATTGAACTTTTTTTCTTTTTAAATTTTTGAAATGACATGGCAAAATGAACAATCTGCTTACAGTAGAATTAGTCTTATAAAACGGACTTCTTTGAATACTTCCAGGGACACATTGTCACCCTATTTGTCTAACATTTCATTTACTTCCATGATATGCGATGGCTTTAATTTTAAGAACTTATCGACCATTTTGTCATATGTATATATTACTGTTTCATTCTCATTGCATCTTACTTCCGTTACATGCTTAGAATGAAATCAATGCTTTAAATGTACAGTACCTATTGCATTTCAACAGTTTTGAGCTTCTTTTAAAATGCTTTTTAGAAATGTTTTTAGCAACATGTGGTACTCAATTTTATGTTTAGCATTTAGTATTATCGTTCACTCGAAGATGGAGTGGGTGTTGAATTCCGCTTTAAGGGTCCGTATATAGGTTTTCCTGAATCATGTCCTTATATAGGCACAATTCGCCTTGCCCTTATATAGGCATAGAATCCCTGTCCTTATTTAGGCATTAACCGTGCACTCCAAATACAGGCATGGTCACCGACATCCGTCCACCCTAACGTCACAACGAGTTCTTAGAAACCAGACCCTCAAGCTTCGGGAGTTCCCCTAGCACAGGATTATTGATTTCTCCAAGAACTCATCTATTATGTATGAACCGTTATACCTTAAGGGTTCATTCCTGACGTCTTCCTCTGTCCGACTTCACGTCAATGCTAACATTCCACGACACCTACCAGGTATAAATATACCTTCCCTTGCCCAAGCAAGTTAGAGGAGACCTCGACTTCAGAGGAGCCCGTATCCCGGCCTGACGCACTGAGAAGACGCTGTCATTCCTGCACGCAGACGAATCCAGCTTCCAGTGTTCGGATTCCCTTCGCAGGGTTTTAGAGTTCCAGACCCGGCAGGAGATTCGCACCTCTCTCATTCTCAAGGTATGGAGCTGACTAGAACCTAGAGGGACTCTTGGCATACTAGACTTAACATACTCTTAGTCTACCAGACTAGAGAATACTCCACCTACTTCTACCTTTCCCTACACCTAGACCAGGTTAGGTACATTGGGGTAGAACTAGCTTAGAGACGCATCGTATGAGTACTCGCATTTTTAGCTCATGTTATTTATGTACGTGAATATATGCTAAAAGATAATGCTAGCGCAGTATTATTTATTTCTACTGCTTACGCTGTACATTATTTATCTTACATACTGTCTTGTGATCATAACAGCACATATCTCTTACACGAGAAACAAGACTGTTCAATAAAACCCTTTTTATTGAAACGCCCGTCTTTCCTTTCTGTGTAACTCTGTAGAAACTAAGCATGCACGATTGAATGAGTGAAACTGTTATCTATTGTTTCCACGATTCTGAGACATGTTCCGCTTCTAAAGGGAAACAAAGTTGTCATGTTTTTCGGTTGCCAGAAACTACTCCCTTCTTGTTCTCAAGGAGTTTCTAGTGGCCTCTGAGCTAGCTGGCACAGGTAATTAAGCTTAATATAATCGATAGGGACATACCGACCTTAGTCCTATGTCAAACCTATAGGTTATATTATTCCAATGCGCAGAGCCTATTAGGGAAATAGGAACTACACTACACTCGTCCTCGGGCCCTCCCTCTCTTCATAGGACAACACCTGGTGGGACTACACCTGGTGGCCCACCGCCCTCGGCAGCCCCCCCACCCCCATGGACCATGCCCGAAATCTCAGCATCACACTCGACTCCGCCCTCTCCATGACCAGACAGGTCAACGCCGTCGCCTGCAGCTGCTTAAACACCCTCCGCATCCTTCGAAAGACCTTCAAATGGATCGCCCCCAAATCAAGGAAGATCGTCACCCACGCACTCATAACCATCAGACTGGACTACGGAAATGCCCTCTACGCCGGGATCAATAAGTCTCTGCTCCGCAAACTCCAGACCATACAGAACACCGCAGCCAGACTCGTCCTTGGCATCCCGTGACACGAACAAATCACCCAACACTTGCGGAACCTCCACTGGCTCCCTGTCGAGAAGAGAGTAACCTTCAAAATACTCACCCATGCCTACAAATGCCTCCACAACACCGGACCTCAATACCTCAACGAGAGCATCTCCTTCCACGTACCCAAGAGAAACCTCCGATCCGCAGACCTCGCCCTCGCCGAAACCCCGCGCATCCGCAGAGCCAGAACAGGTGGAAGAGCCTTCTCCTACATGGTGGCCAAGACCTGGAACGAGCTCCCTATCAACATCAGACGCGCCCCCTCTCTGAACATTTTCAGGAAGACACTCAAGACCTGGCTCTTCGACTGAACGGAGCTGCTTAACCCCCCCGAATCCACCCCCCGCCCAGAGCCTTGAGACCCTCACAGAAGAGTAGTACGCATTACAATCCCCTGATTGATTAAACAATGTTTTTTTATATGGAGGATTACATATTGTGAATGTTGTCCTTTGACAGGCAACTTTTTGATTATTTGCTCTATATCAGATCTACACACTGTTTAGTGCCTTTGTTGCCACAAAAATGCATAATCTGTGACCAAGAGGGGTCGTCTGTCATCGAGAGGCGTAAGTCTGTCATCGAGAGGCGTAAGTCTGTCATCGAGAGGCGTAAGTCTGTCATCGAGAGGCGTAAGTCTGTCATCGAGAGGCGTAAGTCTGTCATCGAGAGGCGTAAGTCTGTCATCGAGAGGCGTAAGTCTGTCATCGAGAGGCGTAAGTCTGTCATCGAGAGGCGTAAGTCTGTCATCGAGAGGCGTAAGTCTGTCATCGAGAGGCGTAAGTCTGTCATCGAGAGGCGTAAGTCTGTCATCGAGAGGCGTAAGTCTGTCATCGAGAGGCGTAAGTCTGTCATCGAGAGGCGTAAGTCTGTCATCGAGAGGCGTAAGTCTGTCATCGAGAGGCGTAAGTCTGTCATCGAGAGGCGTAAGTCTGTCATCGAGAGGCGTAAGTCTGTCATCGAGAGGCGTAAGTCTGTCATCGAGAGGCGTAAGTCTGTCATCGAGAGGCGTAAGTCTGTCATCGAGAGGCGTAAGTCTGTCATCGAGAGGCGTAAGTCTGTCATCGAGAGGCGTAAGTCTGTCATCGAGAGGCGTAAGTCTGTCATCGAGAGGCGTAAGTCTGTCATCGAGAGGCGTAAGTCTGTCATCGAGAGGCGTAAGTCTGTCATCGAGAGGCGTAAGTCTGTCATCGAGAGGCGTAAGTCTGTCATCGAGAGGCGTAAGTCTGTCATCGAGAGGCGTAAGTCTGTCATCGAGAGGCGTAAGTCTGTCATCGAGAGGCGTAAGTCTGTCATCGAGAGGCGTAAGTCTGTCATCGAGAGGCGTAAGTCTGTCATCGAGAGGCGTAAGTCTGTCATCGAGAGGCGTAAGTCTGTCATCGAGAGGCGTAAGTCTGTCACTGAGAGACATCATCTGTCACCGAGGTGTTGTCCGTTCCTAACAAATATATTAGACAAAAAGGTCACCAAACGTTTCCCGAACAATTTGTTGATAGAAGCTGCAGCTGTTCAATCACTTTGAAAAACTGACCAATCGCGAATTAATGCATAAGAAAATAAGTTACTTACCAGTAACTGTAGTTCTCCAGTATTGGAATCCATCAGATTCACATGCTTGAATCATTCCCCGTCGTCAAGATGGGAGTCCCCGGTACCTTAAAAAAGTAATGTCACAATAGGCATATAACCTAAAGGCCTAAGGCCTTTTTTGTTTAGCAACATATCAGTGTCCTTAATAATAAAGGACCAAACTTAAAAATCAGCCACCCTTTGGAACCTTCCTGAGAAAAGCTGCAATGCCTCAGATTTTCATAGCACTAGTGCATACAAATGTACAACGCTGAGAGAAATAAAGGTGAGATTTTCTGGGGAGGAGGGTGGGTCGCATGTGAATCTATGAAAGATTCCAATACTGGAGAACTACAGTTACAGGTAAGTAACTTATTTTCTTACTTCAGTGTTTGAACTTTCATAGATTCACATGCTTGAATCAGAACAGCAAGCAGTAACAAGCACATTTTGAAAAAACTATCATAGAGATCCATAAATGTATACATATATCTATATACATATATCTATTCTTATGTAATCAATATGCACAGTTAGGAGGTGAAATCCTAATATAAATAAACCAACAATATACAGTAGAGAAAATGTGTGCAAACAGGTTGAAAAGTGGCCGGTGGGAAGGCTAAGACAGCTCACATTTATTGAAACAGAAGTCTTAGAACCGCTTGTCCCACTGCTGCGTCTGAGGATGTCTCAATCCAAACAGCAATGTTGCACAAAGGTGAGAGTACTTTTCCAGGATGCTGCTCTGCAGATATCTGGCAACACCACCCCCGCAAACAATGCCATGGATGTGGAAATTGCTCTAGTGGAATGAACCAGTACTCTAGAGTTCAAAGGCCGTCCTGCTCCGAAGCCACGGGTGAGGCGTATTATGCCGAGTAAGGGTGCCGCTTTGACAACTGTGTGACAAGCGCCCCTTCCTTCCCGTGCAAAGCTCATGGGGCTCTAAATAGTGAATAATTATGTCTTAACAGGAAGAGCATACCTAGTAGGCACTGTAAATGCATGAAAGAGTATTTAATCAATGAAATGAATTTCGAAACTTAATATATAATTAGACCTATCGAGTCAAGTTAGGAGTGGTACATGGGATCATTTTCTCTGGTCCTGACGAAAAGCCTTAGGGGTTAGGCTTGAAACATGTAGACCAGGAGATAAACACCCATCATAGTGCGAGTCTCCACCCGACCGACCCTTTTTAGTAGTACAAGCTACAGGACTTAATAAAAATTATACTCCAAATAGAAAGGTACTTTTTAATAATACGCACTTGCTTGACCCTCCCACTCCCTTCCCCTCATAGTCAACACCCAACCAAGTGCTCCCACGTCTCCATCGGTGGTAGCACGCCCCGTCCCGCAGAGGGCGGGAAGAACCAGATGATGAAGCATGCCACCATGGGTCACTTTGGAGGGTGAGGGTTATTTTAAGAAAACTCATGGTTTTCTTTAAATTATTAATTATACCATCGATAGGACGGCCACTCTAATCACAAGTGGACTTCTTTTGGTTATTAATCCAGACTATCCACATAAAATACAGATCTGTTCTTTGCAGCAGGCATATTAACCTTCTGCGCTACTTTATGGTGAGTCAAAACTGCCACTACACAAATCTCCGATCTTTCTCTCTCTAGCAGGAACATTAATCACAAGAGTTATCTTGACATTTTTATTGCTGTCTGAAAGCTGGACACACAAGTAACTCTGTAGCAGGTGCTTTTAAATCGTAAGTTATTGCTAAACGCAGCACCTCTGCTGAGGTTAGTGCCCCCCCTTCCAGGTCAGCGCCCAGTGCAGCCGCACCAGTCGCACCCCCCTAAAGTCGGCCATAACTGGCGTGGCCACGCAGGAGCTATCAGTATGATCTGACAGGGCTCAGCCTTCCTCTTCCTGAGGACCTTTGGGAGGAGGGGAATTGGCGGAAAAGCGTAGGCAAATATGCCATACCATGCAATTGAAAAGGCATTCCCCCTCGACCCCTGACAGTGCTGCCAACTTGCAAAGAACTGCCATTTGGCGCTGAGGGGGGTTGTGAAGAGATCCATCTTTGGTTTTCACCACTGGAGAAAGATGTAATCTAGTGTGCTTTGGTCTAATTCTCACTTGTGGCAAGCAGTTTTCAACCTGCTTAAGGTGTTTGCTATGGTGTTTAGCATCCCCGACACATGCTCTGCTGTTAAATGTACCTTGTATTGGATGCACCATTGCCAGATCATCTGTGCTTCCTGGGACAGTAGGTGAGAGCTGGTGCCTCCCTGCTTGTTAATGTAGTGCTTCGTTGTGGTGTTGTCCGTGCACTGTGAATTGCTGAATCCTGGGAAGGAAGGCCTGGAGAGCGAGGTATACTGCTCTAAGTTCTAGTAGATTGATGTGCAGGCTGCGATGCAAAGGATGCCATTTGCCACTGACCTGGAGGTCCTGGAGGTAAGCTCCCTATCCCTCCAGGGAAGCATCTGTTGTAATACCGAAATGAAGATGGCTGAGGAAGAAACAGGAGACCTGCAGAAAGATTAGATGATTGGACCAGTGGAGAGACTGGACCATGATAGGTGTGACATGGATGATGTCCTTGAACGCTCCCGTCGCCTGAGACCATTGAGCATCCAGGGTTCCTGAAGCAGACGAATATGAAGCCGGCAGTGTGGTACGAGGTGGATGCGCGAGAACATCATTCCTTGGAGAGATTTGTAGAGGTGAACTGAAAGTGACTTTCTTTTTTGTATGGAGAGCGCCAACTAAAGCAACTTTTGTTGCCTCTCAACAGTTGGGTATGCCTTGTTTAGTACTGTGTCCAGTACGGCTCCTAGGAATATTATTTGCCTTGAAGGCTGAAGAGTTGACTTGTCTGGGTTGAGAGCGAGTCCTAGATCGCTGAATAGGCGTAGGCAGACTTTGGTGAATGTTCCCAACGACTGGTGAGTGTCTGCTTTGACCAACCAGTCGTCCTAATATGGGAAGACTTGACGATGCTGCTGTCTGAGTTAAGCAGCGACTGGTGCCAGGCACGATTAGAGACAGAATGATAACATTCGGAATTGAAAGTGGCTGCCAGCTACTGTGAACCTGAGGAACTTTCTGCGTTTGGAATGGATAGGTACATGAAATTAGGCGTCATGGATATCCATGGAGGACATGTAATCTCCATCGCTGAGGAGCTGCAAAACATCTTGTAGTGAGATCATTTGAAAGGTTTGTTTCTTGAGAAATTTGTTGAGCTCCCTTAAGTCGAGAATCGGTCTCCACTGCTTTGACTTCTTGCGTACCAAGAAGAAACTGGAGTAGAATCCTTTTCTTTTTTGCGAGCGGGGAACTCTTTCCATCGACCCCTTTTATTGCATTATTTGTACTTCAGATATGAGAATGGGTAAATGATTCTGAATGTGTGATTGGGGTGGCGTTGCAGGAGGAATGCAGATATATTATAAAAGGTGTCAGAAATGGATGAGGACTAAGACCCATTGATCCGTAGTTATTTGTCTCCAATGAGGTCTATGTGTGGAAATTCGGGCTGGTAACCTGGGCGGAATGGAAGGGGAAGTAGCTGGTGGTTGACGGAAGTCATTGTCTACGGCTAGTGTCTTTATTTTGTCGTCCTGCTTTTCCTCCGAGAGGAGGGTGGTGATATGCCGCTGACGGCGGTTGCCTTAGTATGTGGTGCACTCTTATTTAAGTGGAGCACCTTGCACTAATCCAGACAACCCTTATGGTGATTTTAGTGGTCTTAGACAACCTTAGAAAGCTCTCTAAGTGGTAGCTGTGGAGAGTAGCCTTCAGGCTTAGTCCAAAAGGAGTCTGAAGCAGCTTGTTAGTACTAATCATATAGTGTAGGTTAAGTGAAAAAGAACCACACAGTGTAGTTATGAAAATATGTATTTATTATAAACACTCACTAAAACATTGCAATATCTCCTCCCCGGAGATATAATCACAATACACACAATACTTCAGTAATAGAACAGGTAAGTAGCACAAACGCACAGTAGTCTCCAGGGGGAGACCAAACCATATACTAATGAACAAGTTACTTACCTTCGGTAACGCATTATCTGGTAGAGACTATCTAGCTGCAGTTTCCTTACCTTTGAATTCCCAGGCGTCAGGCTGGATCCGGAAACTTTTGCTGAGCAATACCCCTTGCACGCGGCGTCGGGTGGCTTCATTCGGCTCCGCATGACGTCTGTTTCGGCAGCATCGGTTATGATGTTGCGGTACCTATATAGGCGCCACCCAGGCGCACGGACGTCAGTTGCGCAGAGCCACGAAGTAACTGATGTAGTTGTGTGTAAAACTAGGGCCTTGAAAAGGAGGGAATAACCCTAGCCTTAGAACATTAGTCCGCAATGCGGGGAGGCATGGGTGGGGCTGTAAGGAATCTGCAGCTAGAGTCTCTACCAGATAATGCGTTACAGAAGGTAAGTAACTTGTTCATTTGATAGAGACTTCTAGCTGCATATTCCTTATCTTTGAGTTAGATAGCCAAGCCATACCATCCCTGCGGTGCGCTGCGGACCAATTTATTAAACTAGGAAGTCCTGCAGGACCGAGCAAGCAAAGTGCCCATCCCTGACCGTCCAAACAATGTTTTGCAAACGTGTGCAAAGATGCCCACGTTGCAGCTTGACATATGTCTTGCACAGGGACACCCCGAGCCAAGGCCGTAGTCGTAGCCTTTACCCTGGTGGAATGGGACATTAATCCCTCAGAGGGCTGCTTCTTCACAAGGCCATAGCAGATCTTGATGCAGAGAATGACCCAGCGAGAAATGGTCCTTTTTGCACTGCCCTTCCCTTCTTCGCTCTCACTTACCCCACAAAGAGTTGGTCGTCCACCCGGAATTCTTCAGTGCAGTCAAGGTAGAATGACAACGCTCTTTTTGCGTCCAGACGGTAGCGACGCTCCTCTTCTTTAGAGGGATGCGGGGGAGCAAAGAAGGTGGGAAAAGTGATGGACTGACCCAGATGGAATGGGGTCACAACTTTTGGCAAAAAAGAGGCCCTGGTGCAAAGCACCACCTTATCCAGAAAGGACATAAGATAAGGAGGCGAACAAGATAACGCCTGCAACTCACTCACCCTTCGGGCCGATGAAATCGCCACTAAGAAGGCTGTTTCAATGGTCAACAGCCGGAGGGGACAATTGTGCAAAGGCTCAAATGGAGCACACATCAGGTAGGTGAGGACCAAATTAAGGTCCCACTGTGGCATCACAAAGGGTGTAGGTGGAAACAGGTGAGCCAACCCTTTTAAAAATCTATGCACAATAGAAGATTTGGAGAGAGAAGGTTGGTATGGCAGCCGCAAAAAAGCAGACAGAGCAGAAAGGTAACCCTTAAGAGTGCCCAAAGCAGAGCCCTGCTGGGCAAGGGTCAGAATGAACAAGAGGACAGTAGAAATAGCAGATAGAGGGTCAATAGACCTCTCAGTGCAGTACAATACAAATTTCTGCCAACGGCAGGCGTATACCGTCTTGGTGGAGGGCCGCCTGGCTGCCAGAATAACATTACAGACTTCGGGAGGAAGGTAAAAAGCAATCAACTGCCGCCGCTCAATCTCCACGCGTAGAGGCGCAGAGATGACAGGTTCAGGTGGAGAACCGTCTCCTGCTGCTCCGACAGAAGATCCTCCCGAAGGGGCAACCTGATTGGAGGATCGACACTCATTCTCAGAAGCTCTGGATACCAGACGCTCCTCGCCCAATCAGGAGCCGCAAGGATGACTTGGGCCCGGTCGTTCCTGATCTTCAGAACCCTGGGCAAGAGTGGTATGGGCGGAAAAGCGCACAGCAGGCCTGAGCCCCACTCGTGATGAAATGCGTCGCCGAGCGATAGCCACCTTGGAAACTCAAGCGCACAGTACTGCTGGCACTGCACGTTCTCTTCGGAGGCGAACAAATCTAACCAAGGTTCTCCCCACTGCTGAAAGAGACCTTGAGTCACCTCCGACTGGAGAAGCCATTCGTGATCCGCTAGGCATCAACGGCTGAGTTTGTCCGCCCTGGCGTTCAAAGAACCTGCCAGATGTTGAACCACCCGAGTTACACCCTGCTGTTCCAGCCATGTCCAGAGAGACAGAGCTCTCGACAAAGGATCCACGACCCCACCCCGCCTTGCTTGTTGTAGTACCACATGGAGGTGGTGTCGTCCGTGATTACCTGCATCAGCTTCCCCTTGACAGAGGGAAGAAATGCCTTCAAAGCCAATCGAATCGCCCAGAGCTCCAACAAATTTATGTGGAGCCCTGCCTCCGCCGAGACCAGTGTCCCCCGATCTCCACCTCTCACAGATGGCCGCCTCAACCCAGAAGTGACGCATTGGTCACGACTGTGAAATCTGGTTGGGGAAGGGAGAGGGGCCTGGAACTTCAGGTCCGACTGCAGAGCCCGCATACGCCACATGGCATGCTTCACCAACAGGATGCAGGAGGCCATGAGGCCCAACCGCCTCAGAGTCAGCCTCACCGAAATCCAGAATAGAGGCTGAAACATCAGAATCATAGCTTGTATATCCTGGACTCACTGCTCGGGAGGATAGGCCCGAAACTGCACTGTGTCCAGAACTGCTCGGATGAAAGGGAGCGTCTGAGAAGGAGTCAGGTGACACTTCGGCAAATTTATAGAGAACCCCAACGAATGCATGAGGTTCGCCATAGACTCAAGGTGGGAGACGACTGCCTGGGGGCGATAACTTCAACAGCCAGTCGTCGAGGTAGGGGAAGACTGACACCCCTAACCTGCGCAGATGAGCTGCGACCACCGCCATCACCTTGGTGAACACCCGAGGGGCACTGGTAAGGCCAAAAGGAAGCACAGTAAACTGAAAGTGCTACCGGCCTACCTTGAACCGCATGTAACGCCTGTGACTCTGCAGGATAGGGATGTGAAAATACGCATCCTGCAGGTCCAACACTACTATCCAGTCTTCTTGGTCCAGGGCAGACAAGACCTGAGCCAGAGTGACCATTTTGAATTTGTCCTTTTTGAGGAAGAGATTGCCGGTCCGAAGATCTAGAATGGGCAATAGCCCCTTGTTCTTCTTTGGAATCAGAAAGTAGCGGGAATAACAGCCACTGTCTACTTCTGAAAATCGGACCCTTTCTATAGTTCTCTTGGCCAAGAGAGCTGCAACTTCCTCTTGGAGCAATTTTAAATGATACTTCATCAGCCTTCCCTGTTTTGGCAGGATGAGAGGAGGAAAAGAAAGGAAAGGCAGAGAATAGCCCTCCTGGACAATCTGCAAAAACCACTTGTCCGATGTTATGGGTCTCCAGTGGGGGAAATGATGACGAATTCTGCCACCAACTGGAGTAGTGTGATCCTGCAGAATCAGCCTAGGAGTGCTTGGAGGCTGCGGCTGCCGAGGGGAGTGTGGCAGAAGACTTCTAGCCTCCACTCCTGGATCAGAATGCACCGCGTCCATGTCCTCGCACGGCTTGGGCAGTCTGTGCGTGACGGTGGCTGGGATAAGGTTGAGGCAGCTGGAAACCCCTTCCGCTGCCACGAAAGGGGGACTGGCCACGAGGAGTGTAGTACCCAAGGATCTGGACGTAGCTCAAGAGTCCTTGAACCTGACCAGGGCCGAGTCTGCCTTTTCCCCAAAAAGGCGGGCTCCATAAAAGGGCATGTCCATCACATTAGCTTGGACATCCCCTGAGAAGCCAGATGTACAGAGTCAGGCGTGGTGTCTCAATGCCACCGTCGTTGAAATTGACCTACCCAACGCATCCGTTGTCTCTAAACCACACTGTATGGTGAATTTTGCCGCATCTCTCCCATCTTTGACTGCGTGGGGGAGCACAGCGCGGGCCTCCTCCGGGACTTGTAGCAGCACTTGCGCAACCGTCTCCCAAAGGAAATGGGAGAAACGGCCCAATAAGCATGCGGTATTCACCAACCGCAATGCCAGGCTGGAGGATGAAAACATCTTCCCAAATGCATCCAACCTCTTGGATTCCCTATCCGAAGGGGCAAAAGGGAACGCGCCTTGGTACGTTGAGGCCTGCACCGCCAGGCTTTCTGGGGCCGGGCGATGGCGGCGTGCAATCGTCCTATTCACAGGAGCCCCTGTGCTAGGCTTGGACCACGTGCCTAGAAGGACGTCCGTAAGTGTTTTGTTGAAGGGCAAAAGGGGTACGGATGTAGAAGCCCCTAGTTGAAGCACCTCAGTCAGGAGATTAGTCCTGACCTGCACTGAGGGCAGCTCCAGTCCATGGACCTCAGCTGCCCTTCTTACCACCAAGGCATAGGATGCCCCCTCCTCCATAGCCACAGTTGGTGGAGAGAGCATGCCAGCATTTGGGGAAGTATCCAGTCCGCTGGACTCCCCAAGTTCCCCATACCGGTCCAAGTTCTCCTCAGAGACTTTCTGGTGTGCCGGAGGGTCCACAGACCCCTCCCATTCCTCTCCTGAGCCTAGCACTTTCTCAAAGTTCTCAGGCGATAACATAGAACCTCTGGGTTCATTTGGCGTCGGAATCGGCATCGAGCAACGTCGTTCCGGCTCCGTGTCATTGGAGATGAGGATGGGGCTGTCGCTGCCGATGGGCACTGGTGGCCCCACAGGCACCGACTTTGGGTCCGACGTCGGGGGAAGGTCGCACTGGCACGACCGGCGTCGATTCGGATCCGTGATTGGATCCCTGAGGCCCCAGCGGCGCCGTGGCCGGAGCCAATGGCGTTGAACCCGATGGGGCCCCTTCCGACCCTGCGGGGCCCGAGGGCTCACCAGCGGGGTCGTTCCGCTCAAATACACAGCGCATGGCCTCGTCAAACTCTTTAATTTGAGTGGGAGTCGCTCCGGCTCCCGGAAAGGGTGGGAGGCGCGAAGTTGACTCTGGCTCCGGCTCTGCTGAACCGTGCCTAGAGAATCGGTGCTCCTTAACTCTCTCGATGACGAACGCTTGGACTTCTTCTTATGCCTCTTCCCCCAATTGATCCAACGACCTAGAGTGGGATGAAGAGGACTTTGGGCTCCGAGAGCGGTCCCGCGACCTCCTCTTCTTCGATCGGGACCAGGACCTCCGCGGAGTCTCGCTTGACGGTGTCGACTGCCAGGCTGCAAGGAGCTTCAACGCCCGCTCCCTCAAGGTCTTAGGAGCCATGGCCCCGCAGTCCGAGCACGACTTCGTATTGTGATAGCGCTCGAGATCCCAAAGACAAATCAGATGGGGATCGGTTACCGACATCATGCGGTGACAAGCACCTAACGGCTTGAACCCTGTCTTCCTCGAACACATCCCTCGCACACGAAGTGAAAAGACTTCAACAAAAAGTCGAGAAAAATCCTGCCAAAAGGCAGCAGAGGGGTAGCCCCGATCGGCGATTAACTGCTGCGAAAAGAAAAGACCTGACGTCTGCGCACCTGGGTGGCGCCTATATAGGCACCACAACGTCATAACCTACGCTGCTGAAACGGACGTCAAGCGGAGCCGAATGGAGCCACCCGACGCTGCGCGCAAGGGGTATTGCTCAGCAAATGTTTCCGGATCCAGCCTGACCCCTGGGAATTCAAAGGTAAGGAATCTGCAGCAAGAAGTCTCTATCAGATAAAGTGGAATTCGACCCACGACCGAAGTCGAGACTGGACCCAGAAGACTTAGAAGAACCAGTGACCCAAGGAACAACCCATGGTAAGTACCCAGGAACCCCACGGAGGCCGTGTGCAGAGCGGAAACACGACCGCATGCTCAATACAAGTCAATGGGGAAGTCGCGGTTGCAGTTTTCAAGAACAAGGACCCTTCCCAGAGGACCCTGAAGAAACCCTGTGGAAGATGGAAGTTTGGAGAGTCACCCCACCGGTGGATACCCTGGGAACCAGAATACACACACCAGGGAAGCCGGGTGCATAGGTGCAAAGTGACATCGGGAACTGCCGTAGACCACAATGGAGGGCTTCAGTAAAGATGCCGCTGGCGAAGGTGAAAGAGTCTGGTGGAATCCAATGGTGGATTCAGGAAGAGAGGTACCTGCAACCAGAGGGGACAGAGTTTATGCCACTCAGGAGTGACCAGGATGCCCACCGATGTAGAAAGATGCAGGAGAGTTGACGGTGACCTTGGTGCTGTAACTGTGCAGACCAGGCGACGTTGTGGAAGACCAGGAGCTGTTCACGAGCTGTCTCACGTCAGATGTCATGAGCCAGGGGGTCATGTCCGGCGGGAGCACCAACAAGCCTTAGCAACAGCAACAAACGTGGCAGATGAAAAGGGTGCAGTGTTGGGACCAGCAAGGTCCAAGGGATTCACCAAGTGCAGGGGAGTCAGAGCAGGACCGGAGCAAGCAGGGGAGCACACTGAAGCCAAAGAACCTCAAGAGGACCCACAGGTAGGAGGCACGAGTCGCAAAAGGACATCGAGCAGCTCACCAATGATGCAGGCCACGGTGCAGAGGATGCGGTGAGGACGAAGATCTTGGTAGGAAGAGATGCTGGAGCTTCTTGAAGCCAGAAGATCTCTGGAGAAGAGAGCCAATAAGCCTTGGCAACGGTGCACAGGGGTACTGCTCTAGTGGTTCCGACGAGAGATACTGACTTCAAACTTGCTGAGAAGACAGTGCAAGCCTCGAGGGAGTCGCAGAACCACCACCTGTGTTAATGAGCCTTTCGGAGTTCATAGGAGCTCAGGAGCATCAGATCGGGCAGCTTAGTTGCGGTGCCTGCAGATGCAGGGGAGATACTTGTTCACTCCAAGGGAGATTCCTTTAGGTGTCTTTGATGCCCACAGTCCTGGAGAAGAACCTGGATGAAGCACGTGCACAGACGACGCAGAAGACTAGCAGGACGACGAGACCAGGAGCAGCAGGAGTCTTCCAGATGCAGTCTCGGTTCCCAAAGCGAAGTCCAACGAAGTCCAAAGTTCCCAGAGGGTTGAAGATGAAGTGGTATTGGAACTGAATCTTGTCCCATGACGAATCTGAAGAGTCACCCACAGGTAAGCCCTTAAGTACCCTAAGGAAAGGGTTGGGACAATTCAGTAGTCCCTCCCATAGGAGAGGCTGGACAGTGGGGAGGATACTCCCATGTCCTTTGTCCAGTTACGTGCCAGAGCAGGAGTCAAAGGCTGCCTGAACTGGTTCCAACTGGAGTATGCAAGGAGGGCACCAAATGTGCTCTTCAAAGTAGTCTAGTGGCGCTGGCAAGCGCCTACACCCTAGCCCAATACACTAAGTCCTGTCTGGGAGATGGTCATACCTCCCTGTGACAGGAAACCGATTGTCCTACCTTCCCCTGCTTGAGCTTCTCTCAGCAGCAGGGCAGAATCCTGTCTGTGGTCAGCAGCAGCCCTAGCTTGCTATCAGACTCTGGAAGACTGGTTCCGGGAGCTCGGAGGGCTTCCCGGAGGAGCCTCACAGTGCATAGAATCATACCTCCAACACCGTTTACGGTGTTGAGGTATGATTACAACATGCCAGGGTTCGTTACAGCCAGTTTATAGTTAGCCATCGCGCAATGACACGTGGCCACTATATGTATAGTAATGGCTGACGCACTTACAATGCCTGGAGAATAGACTCCGGGGTTTGTAGGTGTGTCCTGCTCATGTAGGGGCACCCTCACACTTATAGCCAGGCACCCTGCCTTCAGGATTGAAAAGCCTGCCTTAGGGGTGACTTATAGGTTTTACATTGTAGTGACCTCAGATAGAAGAAAACCTATATCTGTCGTAAGTGGTGCTAGCACCAGCTTACACAGGCTGCAATGGCAGGCCTGCAGTCACAATTTGAGTGGTATCCCATGGGTGGCATAATACCATGACTGAGGTCCTGATTAGCTGGATTCCAGTCAGACTAGTCAGAAAACAGAATGACACCAGCAAAAAGTGAGGGTAACCATGAAAGCTGATCCTACTTTCCTACACCGCTGTTGATATTGTGAGCGAAAATGCTGTGTGTTGGAGGAGTATTCCGGATATCGATATTGTTGATATCCTCCATGAAAGGAAGGTTGCCCTTGGCCTCTGGCAACCCGAAAGGGTATCTTTGTATACTCCAACATGCCTAAAGATTTGGCCGTGTCTGTATTGATTGTTTTGAGGACCTTATCCACATGGCTCCCAAACAGCGCCTCTCCATCATCTGGTAGAACTAGTATCTTTGTCTGTACTTCCGGGCAGAAATTGGTGGCCTTCAGCCAACCTTGATGGCGTAGGACCGCTGCGCCTGCAAGTTGTCTAAAGCCTGTAGAGGCAATATCCATGGCGTAGTCAATTACCTCAGAGGAAGAACGTTGAACTTCTAGCAACACCTTCTTTGCCTCTCCACGAATGTCCCCAGGAAGCTGGTCGATAAAAGGGGCTATATCGCACAAAGTTTCCCGATGATAGAGTCCAAGGAGGGCTAAGGAATTGGCAGTTCGTACTGTGATGGCCGACCTCGATGAAAAGCATTTGCCAATATTACATAAATGCCTACCCTCTCTGTCTGGAGGTGTTGTAAGGGTCGTAGAAGGACTTCGAGATCTTCACTGTGCTGCCTGGGAAATAACAGAGTTCCGCTTGGGTTGACCCGTGAGGCAAGCAGGCGCATCCTTCGGGGCCTTATACTTCTTGTCAAACTTGGGCAATACTGCTGGTAATGTTGCCAGATTGCGCATAATCTTAAGCTTAAGGCCCTGATTCCAAGCATAGTCAATAATGGGTATGGCCCTTACTGTCTTGCGATGAGGCTCCTTAAAATCGTATAGGAAGCAATCCTGTTGTGTGGCTGGCATGGTCAGTTCAAATTGAGTGGCTGCCCTTTCTAGCAGGCATTGAAAACCTCCTATATCCTCAGGAGGCAAGTCAATAACCTGAGGTGACGGAGATTTTGGCGTCGGCAAGACAGTCATCCCACTCATCATTGTGGCATGGAAGTTCACCCTCTTCTCTTTCATCCTCAGATGAAGTCGCGTCTTGTAACGGTATCGCAGATGGAGATTGGAGAAGAGGCAGAGGAGGAGGTGGAGTAACAGCTGGCTGGGAAATGACGGCCTGGGAAGGTACAGAAGTTACTCTAACAGGAGCTTGTTGACTTGGCGTAGAGGCTGGGGGAAATCGAGCTCTGTAGTCTGACAGCATGGTCTGTAAATTTGTCAGGAGAGTGGATGGCACACACACCATACCTTGCTGGTACTGTTGACGATGATAGTCTAGTGAGTATTAGTCCTGCTCATAATATTCCTCCTCATCTGAATAGTCCTGGCATTTTACATGAAGCTCAGATGGGCTCTGACTCGCTCTGTAAAGGCTGTCTTCTTCTGAGTCTTTCTGCTCGTGGAGGTGTGTAGGAAGCAGTGAGGACACCTTACTAGGAGAGGCAAGTGAAGGCATGATTTGTTTTTTTAACTGTTTTAATTTGTGTTGTGGACTATGTCGTCGACGAAAGATCCAGTGTCGTCGGTCTGGGTATCGTCGGCGATGGGGTCGTCTACTGGATCTGTGCCGTCGACGAAAAGGGACTTGTAGTCGACGGATCCTCCGGCAGTTGTGTCGTCGATGGTGTGAACGTCGAAGAACGATCCTTCGACTTAAGAACTGCTGTCGACGACGACGAAGACCAACTTTATCGTCGACAGCAGCGGGACAGAAGCTGTCAAAGAGTGTTGTCGACGATGCCGCCATTGACACTGTGATGGTGGTCACTGTAGCCGCCGATGAAGAAGCGGTGGAGGGAGTCGATGTCATTGTCGGAGAGGTCGTCGACGAGCCATCTGTCGGCGGTGCAGACGGTTTTTTAAACTGTGTTTAACCCCAGGAGGAGCATTGGGGGCTCTAAGGTGGACTTTTGAAGAGATTTTGAGGAGAAGTCTAGCTTCCTCTTCTCCTTTTTAGCAGCAGGCAAGGCAGAAGTGTGAGGCCCCTTGGAGGGACTTCTATGCTCATGAGCACCCTCAGAAGACTTTTTGATGCCTTTTTTTATGGTTCTGAAGAGGTATGAGGCAATGTCTCGTCTCTAGATATCTTAACAGACGTTTTAGAAGGGGACAAAGAGGAGGTGTCGCTTTCTGCATCAAAGAGAGGGTTGTGTCTAGACTTGAGCTTTTGTAGCCAGAGAAGAAGGCGTCCTTCTCTATCCTTTAAGGTTTTAGTCGAAATTGTGCGACATACCTTGCAGTCTCTAGTTTTGTGCTCTGGGTAGAGACAGTAAATACAATCCTTATGAGGATCATCAATTTGGGGCCTCTTCTTCTTTCAGGTGCCACAGGATCTGACGAGCCCCTTCTTTGGTTCTGGCATAATGGAGACCAGTTTGAAGCACCAACCACCAAGAACTGGTATCTGAAGAAGGATAAGCCACTGAAGCAGTAGAAAAACGGTGTGAAAACCTCTTTCGATAGTTATGCTTAAGAAATCTTAGCAGAGCTCCGTGGAAACCCCCTAGCACGACATGCAGTAGAAAATCTGAGGCACTGCAGCTTTTCTCAGGAAGGTTCCAGAAGTTGGTGCCTTCTGATTGGTTGATTTTAAAGTTTAGTCATTTTTTTTTTATTAAGGCCACTAATATGTTGCTAAACAAAAAGGGCCTTAGGTCCCTAGGTTATATGTCTAGAGTGGCATTGCTTTTATAAGGTACCGGGACTCCCATCTCGATGACGGGGAATGATTCAAGCATGTGAATCTATTAAAGTTCCAATACTGGAGCAAACTGAATTTGCAATACTCAGACAAAGAGCCAATTAACTTTTAAATCATCCAAGTAATCTAATCTTCCTAGGAGCCAATGAGGCAATCGGTGGGGGAAGTGTACCCATCAGCACAAGTGTACATCAGCAAAAGTTGATTGCTGCAACTTTCAGACACAAAAAGTTTATTCCATTGGAAATTGCACATACGAACGCTGTCTTCGTCATGCATTCCACTAATTCAATATTGCCATATGAGGATTCGACAAATACAAGAAGGAAAAGTTACTTACTTATAATCCTAGTTCTATTTTCAAGGGAATATTCATTGAAATATTAAGTAGGTAATAGTCCTGCCTGTGTTCAGGATCTCTGAGCACTAAATACAACAAACATTTTTAATTAGAAAGCCAATTTTTTCCAAGTGACCAGAAATATCTTTCATTAAAAAAATGAAAAACGTGGGGTAATATAGCTCGCTAGTCTGCAGTCCACAGAAACTGAAAAAGCATTATTGCTCCTGTAAGGAACTATCACCAGTATCCCATAATTTCCTGTGGGTGGCGTTAACCTCAGCTTATGTTTTACAGAGCCTCAGCATCCGGAGTAGAAAACCTTAACTTTTCAGAACTTTCCACTGCAGGAGAGAGTTACTTATTACTTCAAAAAATGTTCCCCTGAACGAGGATTATAGTTAACGTTTCCTTCTCATTTTATCTTTGCGGGGCTGCGAATGTCGCCTGCACGGCATACTGACAACCAACCCTAACCCTGAGTATTTGACTGCATGCGAGACTGGTACCTTGATTTTTTTTTTTACTCCAGCACACAAGAACCCCTAGATGTGAACTGAAGCCTAAGCATGAAATTGTCAGGGCATGGCTATGAGGAGGGGCAGCAAAAGCATACTCTCTAAAGTACACAAGCCTTTAGTCTTTGTAAATTGAGACATACTGTGAGTGATTAAGGCAGCACAGCATATTTTGAATCCACAGAACTAGACAGACTATTTCACTTGTGCAAAGTTATACGGTAATGCCCAAAGCCTCGCTCCTGTAAAGTTCCACTTACAAGTCACGTCCAGCCACTGCACAGATATACCTGCATGTATGGCAAGTGTTTCTGCTTGTATGTTGAACAGTAGCAGGACTTCATTTTGTTTGCTAGTGTGTGAAAGATGAAGTAGTGGGAAATATTTTGGATTTCCCCTGGTTTCACATGGCACTGGATGACTGCTGTGATACAGCCTCCCCAGGCAGCAGAAGTGTAATGCCTGCATTCATCAGATGGAGAGTCAAACCCAAGACAAAGTATTGGAGTGATAGAGACAGGACTGCCTTTAGAAATTCTATGGTAAACCTTTCAGCAGGGAATTGCTGATTAGTCCTTCCTGAGCACTGCCATTTAGTTCATGGTGGTGGAATGTGGTTGAGCAAACAGATTCAGTTGCTAGAGGGAGAGAAGCTTCTCGACAGGGCCTTGCTTTTTTGTCTTTGCCTCGAGAAAAACTGATGAAAACTAGGTGCATAGCTTCACACTTACTATGTTCATGTCAAGGGCACATCTACTTGGAGTCATCCTCATCATTACCTCCAGGGAGAGCCATCACCTTACAAGTGGAGAGGTGTGGTGCAGCGGCCAGGGCAGCTGACTTCGGAGCACAGGGCTCACGGTTCGATCCCTGGCTCCGGCGGCAGCTCAGCACCATGTGACTCTGGGCAATAGCTCACTTAATTTCCACGACAGCCCCCAGCGCCTTGAGACCCGTAAGGGTGAGTAGTTTGCGCTTTACAAATACGGATTTAGATTAGATTTACAATACGATTGTCTGAACTACAGACAGAAAATGAAACGTGGACAGGAACTGCACCAAACTGGTTTTTTAAACATTAGATAGAGGATCTGCATCTCCACTACTGAACTCTGATCTATAAGTGATATTCAACCTTTCCCACTTCATTCCACTTCTAAGCAGCTTTTTCACTCTGCAGAGTAATTGAAGAGCTGCTGTGAGACAGGACTGGTATCGCTAATAGCTAGTCTCTGGGAGGTGAGGGGTAATCACCAAGTCTGTGCACCGTACCGGCGAGCTAGAGGTCAGCCTGTGACCTGGGAGCCTGCCTACTGAGAGGGAAGACTTGTCCTGCAGGAGCTGACTACCCAACAAGAAGAAGCTCAGGAGGAGAAAACAGCTGTGGGAGTGAGCCCAGAGTTCACTCTAGTGTGCCAGAGGTTTTCCCAGCCTCCCTGCGAATTAAAGCTATGCCAAAGTGAACCTGAGATTCACCAGTGTTCTTGCTATAGAGAACACCACTAAAAAAGACGTAAGAGCCTGTAATGACAGTGCCTTTCATGTACCCCGTGGACCGCTACCCTGCACTCCAAACAAGGAAACTCCAAGTCGCAAGTGGCAGATCTGCTCGATCAGAGTTTCTTTGCCGGTGCCGCTCCAGTTTCCATTAGCCTGATGTGGACACAAGTATACATGGCCTCCTGAACAAGTCCTTGCAAAAGTGACTGCTCGCATCATGTAGCTGAAGACTACTCGCCTGCCCTCGTAGATCCCAAACGCAGTTCACCTCATTTAGCTGTAATGCCCAAACAAAACAATGACTGAACATCTCATTGACAGATTTGGGGGTAATTTATGATTATTGCAACTCACTTAAGAAAACTGCATATTCAAAGCATAGGGACTTAACTACTGACCATAGATCTCAGAAAGGTTGCTCCATTTCATCACAGTGAGTCTGTACCTGTGTTTAAATGTAAGGCTTCTGTGTAGTAAACCCCATAATATCTCTAAACCCTCCCCCCAATACCGCCCTAAGTTGGTGCCTAGAGAGTCAATTACGGTAAGGGTTGCTTGGCCCAATTTGCAACCTCAAAGTAGGACAGACCTCTAGACACCCGAGTCAGAAGACCCCAGCTCCCACAGATGTGGCCAATAGTACCTGTCCCTATGTGGCCTCCTAAACCAAATAATCTTTTACAATTATCACAAGCGCTGAATAGAGTAGCAAGCCTATAACTTCAAAAGTGACAGAAAAGTAAAAAATTGAAAAAACCAAGAACCACCCAATAAAGTTCTTCATGGAGGCCTGACCCACTTGGGTGACCATTTGGAGCATATCAACACAAAAATGCCTTGTGACAATATGAAGAAAATTCCAAATGCTGCAATGCAGATCTTTTCAATGACATTTCCAAAGGGAACAACAGTCATTGATCTTTCACTTACAGAATAAACCTCTGTCTACTAGTAAGGAGTTTGTTAGTCTCTGTGCAGGATCTGTTACTGGAACTTTAAAGGAGAGCCAGCCAGCACTGCAGCATCTGAATCAACGCTCAGATATGAGGAGATGATCAGTGAACCACCAGTAGCATATCCACTCTCGAGTGGTCTGTCAACCTAGGAGTGTTAATGTGATCAAAAACGACAGATCAGTGGAATTGTTAGTAATGTCTAGAGAACTTTTACTAGCCAGTCAATCAAACAAGAATTCCTTTTTGTCCCTGGCTTATAGTATTTGAAGGTGAAGCTTGGACATTTACTCTTTTTTGCTTTTGATAACAAGTCCAGTAGTGTCAGGTCCCAGTGACAGATGCTGTTTAGTATCTAGTCTAGTTGTCTTGGAAAGATCTGATCACTGCGCCCACTTACACATTGTCCATCAAGTCAATTCCAATTAGACCCATCCTTATCAAGTATGAGGTTACCTTTGTCATGCATTTGAAAAAAGTCTGTGGTACCTGAATTGAAGTTTTATAGGGGTGCGTTTTATGGTTAATGATCCACATCTTGAAAGAAATCAGATCTTGCGAACTGGAAATTTAGAAGTACGCATCTTAAAGGTTTATGATGTACATGTGATCTTGAAAGGAGTTGAGGCTAAAATTGGCAGAGATGGGGTGGCCAACATCCTGTATTATTTATTCTTCATTTGCTTGCAATTGTTGAGAATGGGTCTGAATTCTTGTGTGGATCCCTTCTTCAAAAGCTGAAAGTGACAAATTATGTTCCCTTTTCATTCTGGGAATGTGGATCACTCCAGAGGGCCTTTTTGCAGAAGGATGTTGACTGCTGCTTCCCGTCAGTCCTGATAGGCGATGACTTGAAGCACAGTTATTTTGCACAATATTCAGCACACATTTGTCTTTTGTGATCCCATGGCACTCTTTTAGAAGCTTATCTGTGCCTCCCTCCAAAGAAGTGACAGGAGGAAGAAGGGGAGGTGAGACAGGACAAGAGAGAAGGAATCACTGCTCACCTCCATTAGCAGGCTTCCCGGGGGCTGCAAATAGTTGCTAGTAGCTTCATCCTTCTGCTGGCATGACTGCCAATGCTGCTATTGTTTTTGAGGCCACAGATAGGCTTAAACCCATTTAAAGGTAAAAGTGGTGCTTCTGTGACTTATAGTGGTGTTTAAAAACAATCATGATTCAATGTAGCGTGCTTTGATTTTGAATGACATTTTGATGTTGTAGAGCCCGTCCACTATGATGGCATGGATCTCATGAATAGTAAACCAGTTCTCGTTTCCAGCAGATAACAACAGAGGTCAGCACTACATGTAGGTAGTCCCTATAGGACTTGTTCAACTCAACCAACCATTGGCAGCCGTAACATGATAAACCCTTGCCAAGGTCTAATCCAAGAAGGAGTCAAACACTACTGCACAAACTATGATATAGGATGCACTAAATCTAAAAAAAAAGGCAACCTAAAAACAATAAATAATAAACAGAAGAGGACAACAATGCAGCAGCAGGAGAAGGCACCATGGAAGAGCCACAGCATCAACGGCGGTGGTGGCAGGCCAATCACAGGAAAGACAGTAGACCCAGACAACTTCACAAAAATCATTCACCTGTTCACAGAAACCCCAAAAGCAAAAATTCAGGTCCCACTTCGAAACGAAAAGCAATGGCAAACGTGGGCGCCACACGAGAGAAAAAAAGCAAGAGAGAAGAAAGGAGCCACCTAAACTGTGCACTATCACACCACAGCAGAAATGCCCTCTTGACCCAAAAAGGGGAACAGAATGAATTATGTTATACAAGTTGCAAAACAGTAGGAGATCTCATGCTCCAAGTCAAAAGACAAACAAGAAAGAATAGGCAATGGAACTCAGCCTACACAGCATCAAAGCTCCACAGAACCTCCCTCCTGCCATCCGTGGTCCACTGTGCTGCCACTGCCCCTCCTATCTGACTTGTGTGGCCCATTGTGTTGTCACTGCCTCTCCTGCCCACATTGTGTGGTAAGCTTGCTCCCCAGCCTCCTACCTTCTGTTGTTTTCAGTCCACTCCTACCCTAGACTTTCTGCCTTCCATGGTCCTTTGTACATGCCACAGCCCCCTCCCTCTTGCCCACCATGATCTGTTGTGCTGTCACTAACCCTCCCACCTGCTATATGTGGGCTGTTGTGCTGCCACTGCCCCCCCCACCAACCAGCCCTGCGTGGTCAGCTTGCTGCCCCTGCAACGGACCACTTGCACCCTTCCTTCCAATGTCTGTTTGATCCCCCTCCTTCCTGCTCTCCATAGTGTTCTGTGCTTCTACTGGCCCTCCTGCCTGCCCTGCATGATCAGCTTGCTGCTCCTGCCACTCCTCCCAACTGTTGCCAAAGTACGCGCCTCTGACCCTTCTCTCCTGCTCCATTGAGATGCATCTGCCCCTCCTGCCTGCCCTGCGTAGTCTGTTGTGCTTCCACTGCCCCTCCCTGCCCGCTCTGTGTGGTCAGCTTTCTGCACCTGTCCCCTCCCCTTTCTACTCTGTTGTCAGTCCCTACCCCCTCCCTCCAAGTCCTACATGATCTGTTGCGTTGCCTCTGCCCCTCCCACCTGCCCTCCATGGTCTGCTGTGCTGCCACTTCCTCTTCTGCTTGCTATGCATGCTCAGTTGTGCTGCTATTGCCCCTCTTCCCTGCCCTGCGTGGCCAGTCGTTTGCCCCTGCCACCCCACCTTCCTGCCCTCCGCTGTCTGAGTCTGTGCCACTATCCATTCCATCCTGCCCTCCATGGTCTGTTGGCCTGCCCCTCTCTTCTCCCTCTTGCCCTCCTGCTTGCCCTGTGTGATTGTTTGTGCTACCACTACCCCTACTGCGTAACATATGTGGTCAGATTGCTGACCCTGCCACCGCCCTCCTTTGTCTGTCTGTGCCCGTGCATACATGCCAACATTTCGAAATAGGAAAGAGGGAGATTGGTGGGTGGGGAGGGAGATTGAGGGGGGGGGCGGGGAGATACATAAATACATTTTAAAAAATCTAATTGTTGCTTGAGGCACCTTCCATAAGCTCCATAAGAAAATCATGAGTGAAAACAGTTTTCTCCCAAACACAGTTCATCAAATCCCAGCAAAGGATTAGCGTTTTACGCATGGTAAAATCGCTTTCGGATGCACCACAAATCCTAAAATTAGTATGGTACCTCCAACAAATGATTTATATTGTGACTAAAATCTGTCACTCTTTAAATGGGCTCCTTTCTGTGACCCTAAAAAAAAAAAAGTGTACAATGCAGACGATGTCCCAGAGTCCTGTAATGGCTGCCACAACATGCTGTTAATGTTGTGGCCAGCCAATCAAAAGGGGGGAGGGATGTTTGGAAGGACTCCACATTCCCTTTGGGATCAAGGTGTGCTCACCCTGTCCTCTTATTTCTTTTTTTTATTACTTTTCAGGACACACGACCCATGTTCTGTAATGGCAGGCACAACATATTGTTCAGGTTGGGAACCAACAATCAGGATTGATCAGTCCCTTTTAAAGTAGCTAATCAGAGCACATCTTGACACCAACTGCAAAAAAATCACCAAATGCTGAGCCTTAATTTCTCAAAAATGGCTGAAATGTTTTACACCAAATCAGTCAGTGATAATCCTTTTGATTCATAAGAAAATAAACCATAAAGGTACAATAGATACACAGCACAGCAATAAAATTATCATCTAAAAACAGAGTACTTCATCTAAATACAGACTACATTAAAAATATTACAAAGGTAATTAATACCATCAACGATAAAATCATTAAAAAAGTACATTGAATTAAAAACCCCAACAGAAGTAGAGAATGCAACACTCACAATGAGACTATTGCGAAATCATCGTGAGCCTCAGTCTATGGCCTCTCTTAAAAAGTCTGCCACAGAAAAACATATATGCTAAGCAGAGAGCAACCGTTAGAAAATAAGGGCTGGTCTGACTTGAGTGAAATTAGAATTTTCTAAAAATGAAACGATATATTTTGTCCTCAAGCAGGCAAAAAATATACAGAAGAACAAAGTGCAGCGTGTCTTGGAGTGAAATTATATCACACGAGCAGGGATCCAAACTCCTAACCTTACACCAACGTCTTGGGACGACAAGAAAAAAAGTGTAACATGCTTAGCCTATACTTGATTAGTAGGAGGTGGGTATTGATACTGTGGACCATAACCAGGCAAGGCTCTATATATGCGGAGTGGATTTCACGAGGGCATGTGCACGACCAGTGAGTTTCAATAATTAGACTCCCTCAAAGCCCTCCTATAGATGCAAAAACTAGTTTTCGTCCACTTCAAATAGGTTCTAGTAATGCTATCAGGGTTATAAAATAAGCCAGGTCACCCGAGGGCACAAAAAAGCTTTCTGACATAAGTCAACCATTTGATCTGATGAGCCCCACCTAAATTCAAACTATCCAGAATAACCTTATTGAGAAACGAACCACTCAATAGCCACACCAATAACAATGTGAGAAGGGGGCAAAGGGTGAGGGCATCGGAGAAGTAGCCTACTACGAGTTCCTCATGGGCTGTATATATATACTGTATGGGCGGAAGGGACACGAGCCATCTATATAAAGAATGATCTAATATATGTCAAATAAATGTATCCTCATAGTCCTAAATGTCACTCCAATAAGCCATGGCAGAGAAGCACTTCAACGGAAATTTGTTAATCATGGTAGAGTGCCTTATTGCCCAACCTGGTGGCAAGATCACAAACAACAGAAGTAGAGCTGGTCAAAGAAAGCTTTTTAATAGATAATGCAGAAGATCCTCAGCCTTTCTGATCAAAGTGTACCGCTAAGTAGGGAAACCCAGACACTTTTGATAATTCATTACCAACAATTAAGTAACAAGATTTGGTGGACTTTGGGGCTGCCACCATAATGTGAGACTTTACAAAGTTGTACAGGTACAGAGAAGTCATAAAATCTGCAAAGGAGTGCAGTAGATATTTTAAACTAATGGATATGTGGGCTAACAAAACTGTCACCAGCGTAGAGGAGTGCAGGGATCGGACTGCCACTAACTGTGGCCAAATCTCAAGCTCCCCAAAGTAGGGCAGATTCTAACTGATTGCTGTATAAAGTAAATAATAACAATACTTGGATTTGTGTTGCGCAGCTAATCACCCGTGAGGGTCTCTAGGCGCTGTCCATAGGAATGGGGAGATTAAGTGATTTGCCCAGAATGACAGGATGCTGAGCCGACGCCGAGACTCGAACCCCAGCTCCGAAGTCAGTGGCTTTGGCCGTTATGCCACACACTCTCCACAATAAGAAAGGGGCTAGAATACAGCCCTATCTGACCCTCCTTTTTACTTTGGCATTCATTCCATCGTATAATGGCAGACAAGTCCTTGTGAAGATCGCTTAAACAAGATTTTGCAATGCGTCTCGCATTTGTTAAAGTTAGAGCTGTTGGCGTTGAAAATAACCTTTTTACCAGACTTTTGTTTCGTACCACCCAGTGTTCCCCTAAGTCTCCCGAGTAAAATGATACCCCACTTGTGAGTGTCTAGGCCAAGGGCCTGTGACTGGGAAAGGCCAAAAACAGAGATTGAGGGGACAGCACAGCGAGCTCTAAGCACTATATTTTGTTTTATATAAGTTTTTAGGAAATTCTTCTTTGGACACCCGAACATGTGAGGTATAATTTTTATCGAGAGATCAAGGCGGAACACTGGGTGGTAGGACATTTGTGCTGTTGCGGTGATCCCAGACAGAAATGCAAGGAAAATGTGATTTTTATTTTTAGCTATATTTGAGGTTTGCAGCGGATTCTAGGTAGGAAAACGTTGGGGGATCCACACGTCACACCTCCCAGGTGTCTCCCTGGTGTCTAGTTTTCAGAAATGTCTTGGTTTGGTAGCCCGGGAACAAAAATGCAGGTGCCCCCCTTGCAAAACCAGGTTATTTTATAGTTCATTTTTATGTCTCCACAATACGTTTTGGGCCGTTCCCTGTCGCGGGTACTTGCCCACTCAGTCAAGTGAGGTACAATTTTTATCAGGAGACCTGGGGGAACGCTGGGTGGTAGGAAATTTGTGTCAGCCCAGTGATCCCACAACTTTCCAACACAGAAATGTGAGGAAAATGTAAATTTTTTGTGTGCAAAGTTTGAGGTTTGCAGGGGATTCTGGGTAAGGAAACATTGGGGGATCCACGCAAGCCTCACCTCCCTGGACTCCGCCGGGTGTGTAGTTTTCAGAAATTTCGGAGTTTGGTAGGTTTCCCTAGATGGCCGCCAAGCCCACGACCAAAAGCGCAGGTGATTCCCTCGCAAAACCAAGTCCTTTTGTGATCGATAATTTTGAAGTCTCCACGATATGTTTTGGGCCATTTGATGTCGCGGGCACTAGGTCTACCAACACAAGTGAGGTACCATTTTTATCGTGAGACTTGGGGGCATGCTGGGTGATTGGAATCTTGTGGCTATCCCGCAGATTTTAGAACTTTCCATCAGAGAAATGTGAGGAAAATGTTTTTTTTTGTTTTTTTTACAAAGTTTGAGGTTTGCAAGGGATTCTGGGTAACAGAACTTTATGAGTGCCAAACAAGTCACCCCATTCTGGATTCCCCTGAGTGTCTAGTTTTCAAAAATGTACAGGTTTGATAGGTTTCTCAAGGTTCCGGCTGAGCTAGGGCTCAAAATCCACAGCTAGGCACATTGAAAATAAAAGGGTCCGTTTTCAGTGGAAAAATGTGATGTGTCCATGTTGAGTTTTGACCCATTTCCTTTCACGGGCACTAGGCCTACCCACACAAGTGAGGTACTGTTTATATAGGGAGACTTAGGGCAATGCAGAATAGTAGAATAAGTCTTATTACCAGTTGTCATTCTATGCATTTCTGCCTTCGAAATGTAAGACAGTGTGTAAAAAAGAAGACCTTTTGAAAAATGCCCCCTAATTTACATGCTAGTTATGGCTACCCACAAATTCAGAGATGTGTAAGTAACCGCTGTTTCTAAACCCCATATCTTTTTCCCATTTCGGAAATACATAGGTTTCCTTGATACCTATTTTTTACTTTTTATATTTTAACAAATGAACTGCTGTATACCCGGTACACAATGAAAAACCATTGCAAGGTGCAGCTCAGTTATTGGCCCTGAGTACCTCAGGTTCTTGGTGAACCTACAAGCCAGATATATCCCCGCAACTAGAAGGGTCCAGCAGACGTAACGGTATATTGCTTTAAAAAATCTAGCATACTCAGAAGTTACAGGTGAAAATGTAGGCAGAAATGGCTGTTTTTTACAACTCAATTTCAATATTTATTTCAACTGTTACTTTCGATAGGAAAACCTTGAAGGATCTACACAAATGACCCCTTGCTGAATTCAGAATTTTCTTTTCAGAAATAGCTTTCCGGGATCCATTATTGGTTACACACCCATTTCTACCACTAACTGGAAGGAAGTTGAAAGCGCAAAAAATAGGAAAAATAAGCTATGTCCCAGTAAAATGCCAATTCTGTGTAGAAATGTTGGTTTTCTGACAAAAGTCTGACTGTTCCTGAAAGCTGGGAAGATGGTGATTTTAGCACCACAAACCCTTTGGTGATACCATTTGCAGGGAAAAAACCAGAATCTGTCTTCTGCAGCACTTTTTTCCCCAAAAACCCAAAATGTTGCTGTATTTTGCCTAATTTCTCGGTCCCCTCCAGGAGAATCCACAAACCATGGGTACTTTTATAATCCTCAGGGTGTTGGAAGAAAAAGACGCAAATTTGGAGTGGACACCTTATAAGGAAAAAAAGTTATGGGGGCAGACTAACCCAAATAGCCAAACAAGAAAGGGCGTGGCCGGGGAGGGGGGATTGAGGTAGTGGTAGGGGGAGATAGGGCATGGCAACGAAGGGGTTAAGGTAATGGGACAATAATAGCGTGGGTCCCCCTTATCCCTCTTCTTGAAGATGGGCACAATAGCACATTGGACAAAGAGCTAGGTAGGCCGTTTCCAACTGCTGCATTAAGAACCTGTGTGAGCAGCGGGGCCCATAGATTGGGTTCTAGCAAACGCAAATTGGCAAGCACCCCATTCGGTCCAGTGGCCACCCTTTTTGGCTAAGCCAATAAGGGCCTCATGGACTTCATCTAGGGAGAAAACAATATTAAAGACACCATCAAGAGGACCCAAGCCCGGCTCAGAAGTGGATAAATAACCGGGTATTATAGACCCAATTAAAATGTTTGACCTAGTTGTCGGGCAAAATATGGGAGCAAACAATATTCCCATCGCCCAGAGCGATTTACAATTTCCCAAAAGAGGATACTCTGGGAGAGAGCACAGGCCTGCAAAAGTTGGTCCCAGGCATCCTTTCAGGGCACTTTTCCTATACTTTATATCTTTCCTATAAAACTGCTAAGATGCGACCAAGTCTCTGACTTAGGGTGAGTTCTGAGAGATTTTTCTAAATCCCTATGCACTCAAGAGCACCTGTTATGAAAACAACGAGGGTGACAAGGAAGAGGTCATATTTGCAACCGTTAAGGTAGAGCTCACTGAACGTCATAGAACACCAAAGGCAGCAAGGATATCACCATCACTGGACCCCTCTCAGAGGCACTTGTCAAATTCCACAGAACATAAGGCTTTTAAATTACTATGGAAAGTCCCTGGGATGATTCTTGCCCACTTTAACCTATGGCCCTGATCTGAGGGCCAATGGCTTAATCGACCAGATTAGGCGTAAATAGGCCAATATCTCTAAACCTCAAAGTTAGATTTAGCCCGGCTTAATTAAGAAGTTCCTTACCTTCAGTAAAACCTCATCTGGAAGACACGATCTCTGGGCAGATTCCTTACCTTTGAATTTCCAGAGGTGTCAGACTGGATCCGGTAGATTTTTTGTGAGCAGTACGCCTGTGAGCCAGTAGGTGGCGTAGTTTGGTTCCGCATGCGTAGTCTGTACCGGAATTGACGTCTGCTGCACCTATATAGGCGCCACCTAGGCGTACAGACGTCAGTTTCTTTTCACGACTTTCCACACCAGAAGTGCAGAGCCGTGAAGAACAAGGACTACTGGTGTGGAAAACTAGGGCCCTCGAAATCCATTCACAAAGCGAGGAGGATGGGTGGGTCCGTTAGGAATCTGAATCTAGATATAGTCTCTACCAGATAAGGCGTTACCGACAGTAAGAAACGTGTTCATCTGATAGAGACTTCTAGCCGCAGATCCTTTACCTTCAAATAGATACCCTAACAATACCTCCCCTGAGGTGGGTTTGCAGACCAATTTTAAACAAGGAAGTCCTGCAGGGCCAAACAGGCAAAGTGGCCATGCCTACGGACCGGACTGTCAAGACAGCAATGTTTGGTAAACGTGTGCAGAGATTTCCATGTTTCTGCCTAGCAGATGTCCAGGACCGGAACTCTGCATGTTAACGCAGTGGTGGACGCTTCAGCTCTGGTGGAATGAGCTCACAAGCCTTAAGGAGGTTGCTTCTTGGCCATTGCTTAGCAGATTTCGATGCAGAGTACGGCCCATCAAGAGATTGTTTGCTTCTGCACTGCCCAAACCTTTCTTCACACCAACATACCCCATGAAGAGTTGGTCGTCCCCCCTGAACTCTTGTGTGCGATAAGGTAGAACAACTCCCTTTTTGGGTCCAGACGGTGGAGTCGCTCCTCTTCTTTACAGGGATGTGGAGGAGCGTAAAAGGCAGGCAGTGTGATAGATTGGCCTACCTGAAATGGAGTGACCACTTCGGAAGAAAGGAGGCCTTTGTGCGAAGCACCAATTTGGCAGGATGGACTGAGAGGTAGGCCGGCTTAGGTAGACCTGCAGCTCACTTACTCTACGGGCAGATGTAATCGCCGCAAGGAAGGTTGTTTTCAGTATGAGAGGCCTGAGGGAACAACTATGTAGAGGCTCGAAATGAGCACACGTTAAAGTCAGAACCAAAGTAAGGTCCTACTGAGGCATAATAAAGGGTAAAGGAGGGAAGACCTTTTAACAATCTATGTACATTAGGGGACTTGAAAAATGAGGGTTGGTCAGGCAGCCACAAAAAAGCAGACTGATAGCCATTGAGAGTTCCCAAAGCAAAGTCCTGCTAAGCAAGGGAAAGAATGAAGAGAAAAACTTCAGAAAGGGGGCAAAAAGAGGATCAATATGTTTTTCTGCACACCATGCCAAAAAATTTCTTCCGACAGCAGGCATAGACCACCTTGGTGGAGGGATGCCTGGCTATCAAGATTACATTGCAGACTTCGGGAGGAAGGTCCAAAGCTGTCAACTGTTGCTGCTCAATCTCCACGATAGAAGGTAGAGTGGACAAGTTCGGGTGGAGACCCCCCCACCCCCCCTCCCCCCCCTACTGCTGCGATAGAAGACCCTCCTGTAGGGGCAGCCTGATCGGAGGATCGATGGCCATGCTCAATAACTTGGGATACCAGGCTCTCCATGCCCAGTCCCGAGCCACAACTTGGGCCCAGTTGTTCCGGTTCTTCTTGAGAACTCTGGGCAGGAGTGGTAGGGCAGAAAGGAGTACAGGAGGCATGAGCTCCGCTAGAGACAAAAAGCATCTCCGAGCAAAAGCCGCGTTGGAAACTCCAGCGCGCAAAACTGCTGACATTCCCCGTTCTTGACAGAGGCAAACAGATCTGACCAAGGCTCGCCCCACTGTTGAAAGAGACCTTGCGCCACCTTTGTTAAGGACATGCCATTCGTGATCCGCTAGGCATTGATAAGCAGTTAGTCTGCTCTGGCGCTCAGGGAACCTGCCAGGTGTTGAACCACCAGGGATACGCCCTGCGGTTCCAGCCATGTCCAGAAACGCAGGGCCTCTTTACAAACAGTCCACGACCCCACCCTGCCCTATTTGTTGCAGTACCATATGGAGGCGGTGTTGTGCGTGAACACCTGAACTAGCCTTCCCTTGATGGCGAGTAGAAAGGCTTTCAATGCAAGTCGGATCGCACAGAGATCCAGCAGTTTGATGTGGAGTCCAGATACCAGAGTCCTCCGAGCTCCACCTTTCCCAGATAGCCACCCCAGCCAAGGAGTGAAGAATCTGTCACTACTGTGAGATCTGGTTGGAGAGGGGTCTACTCAGACACAATCAGGGTTTGTTAGCCACCACTGCAGATCGGTTGGAGAGGTTCCCCTGATGCTGTGCCCATCTAAACTTCAGGTCCCACTACAGAACCCGCATATGGCATGGGGCATGAGGCATGTGTCACAAGCAGGATGCAGGAGGTCATGAGTCAAAACAGCCTCAGGGTCTGCTTCGCCGAAATCCAGGATAGAGGCGGAAACATCGGTATCATATCCTGTTCAGGAGAGTAAGTCCGAAACTGCACTGTGTTCAGAACAGTACAGATGAAAGGGAGCGTCTGAGAGGTAGTAAGGTATGACTTCTGCATCTTGATAGTGAACCCCAGCGAATGCAGGAGGTTTGCCGTAGTCTGAAGGTGGGAGCCTGCCATCAACAGCCAGTCATCGAGATAGGGAAAGACTGGTACCCCTGATCTAGGCAGATGAACTACAATCACCTTGGTGAATACCCTAGGGGTGCTGGTAAGGCCAAAGGGGAGCACGGCAAACTGAAAATGCTCATGGCCTACCGTAAACCGCAGGTACAGCCGATGGGCAGGAAGGACAGGAATATGAAAGTAGCATCCTGCAAATCCAACGCTACCATCCAGTATCCTGGGTCCAAGGCAGACAAGACCTGAGCCAACAAACAGTTTGAATTTCTCCTTCATGAGGAAGTAGTTCAGGGCTCGTATATATAGAATAGGACGAAGACCTTTGTCCATATTGGGGACCAGAAAGAAGCAGGAATAGCAGCTACAGCCTACTTCTGGCCCTGGAACCTTCTCTATGGCTACCATGACCAAGGGAGCCATCAGTTAATCGCAGAGAAGGAACAGATGATCCTCTGTCAGCCAGTCGTATGCAGGTGGCATTAAAGGAGGGGTAGTCTCGAAGGAGAGGGAGTAGTCTCTTCGGACAACCTGCAAAACCCACCTGTCTGATGTTATGTATGCCAGGCGGGCAGGTGATGGCCAATCCTACCGCCAACTGGATGCCCAAGGTGGAAAAGGGACAGATTAGGAAGGTTGGAGCTGCCAGTGGGATGGTGGACTGACTAGACCCCTGGCTACCAGGCCTCAGGGCTACCGTCGATGAAACCGCCCTGCCCAGTGAGTCGGTCATGTCGAGTCCACATTGTATTGTGAACTTTGCAGCATTTCTCCCATCGTCACCAGCCTGAGAGAGGACGACCCTGGCCTCCTCCAGGACTGTGGCAGCACTTGCACAACTGTGTCCCACCGAGTGTGGCAGTAACGGCCCAAAAGGCATGTGGTGTTCACAGACCGCAATGCTAGGCTGGCGGAAGAAAACATCTTCTCCAAAGAGTCCAGCCTCTTGGATTCCTTATCCAGAGGGGGGCAGCAGAGAATGCGCTTTGGGATTTTGAGGCTTGGACCACCAAGCTCTCCAGGGTAGGGTGTTTGGTAAGGAGGTTTGGGTCCCCTGAAGGGGGGCGGTGGCGGCGGGCGATCATCCTATTCACAGGAGCCCGTGTTGGGTTTGGACCAGGTCCCCAATAGGACATTGTAGAAAGCGGACTCTTCATATAGTATTCCAAAAAGAGGTATACTGTGCAAAGAGTCCAGGTATTCCCTTATGAGTGGACAGGGGCCTGCTCTAGAAATCCCAAGGTGCTTTTCCACAGAGCCAGAGCAGGCGGAAGATCCTTCTCACACATTGCAGCCAAGACCTGGAACGAGCTACCGGCAGACATCAGACACGCCCCCTCCCTGAACACCTTCAGGAAGAACCTCAAGACCTGGCTCTTCGGCTAAATAAATCTGCGGACCCCACCCCCACCCCCCACAGCGCCTTGAGACCCTCACGGGTGAGTAGCGCGCTTACAATTCCCTGATTGATTGATAGGGGGTAGTGTGGTTGATCAGCCTTAGGCTTATCAGAAAGGAGTGCTCGAAATCTGCAACACAGTCAATAAATGATGCACATGACTCAATAAGGAGATCCACACCAATTTATAAAAATAACTCTTATCTTTATATAACTTTTGGCACCAAGATCATCAAAATCAGGTAAGTACGTTTTGAGTTATGAATTTTTCCAGGTTTGAAAAATCAACACAGTAAAGTTGATGAAGCGGTAATGTTATCCTACGGAGGAAAGACATACACTCCATATAGGTATTTCACCGCAACTTACGGGACCAATCTCCTGGACTTAAGGTAAGTATGGTGCAAGGTCCAAGGCAAAACCAACAGGTCACCTTGGGCGGCCGGGTGCTGAGGTGCTTTTCAGCGTCGGATGTCCAATGTTATCCTTTGGGGGAAAACAATGTACTGCACTTGGGAACTTCACAGCAATTTATGGGACCAATCTCCTGGACTTAAGGCAGCACCAACAGGTCACCTCAGGCGGTACTGGGGCGCAGAGTGCAGAGCTGCTTTTTATTGTCTGGTGCCCAATGTTAGTCAATGGGGATCGGTCCGGTCGAAAAGAGGCTGCAGGCTTGGACTGAGAAACCAGTCAGGCTGAACCAAAGAGTGGGATCAGCTCTCATGATGCTCGGGGCGTGGGGACGCTTTTGGTCCTTTTCCCCACGGGCCAGGGGTGACGGGTGCAGAGGTGTCTTGAGGCGTCAGATTTTCCTTACCGGGAACACTCGCGGTAGAGGGAGCCTGCACACAGAGGCTGCAGGAGGCGTCGCGAAATCCACAGTAGACAAGTCCAAGGTGGAGTTTGTCTCTGGAGTGCAGGGGTCAATGCTGGCACCGTTGGCCCATATCAGCTTGGGCTAGGCGGCACAGGTGCAGTGGTGCTTTCTGGTGTCGGATTTTGCGGTCCAGAGTCCTTTCAGGTCCCCTTGGGTGCCTGCAGGATGCAGGGGAGCAGCTCTGCTCCTACATAGGAGTTCTTGGGGGATGTGCTGGCAGTTCTCCCAGGCTTTCGGAAACACAGCAGCTGTAGGACAAGGCGTCTTTGGCGCAATTGTCAAGGACCGCAAACATGCCGGCATGGCTGGCACCAGTTCAGTTGCTGATCTTCTGTTCTTGCTGTTTGCGACTCTTCACGTCCGTCTTCTTCTTTCAGGTCGGCAGGATCTGATTTCCTAGTGCCAGGGGCTCCCCTAAATACTACATTTAGGGGTGTTAGGGGAGTGTAGGATAGTAGCCAATGGGCTACTGACCCTTGGGTCACTATGGCCCATATATGACCACTTCCTGTGGGAAGTGGATATAACCCTGTTCCAGAGTTCATAGGTTTGCCATCACAAAGATGGCAGACTCTGAAAAGTTGCATCCACTTCAGGTAGCCAACCTTAAGGGTGGTATTAGCCTGAGGGTGGGAACGCCTCGCTGACTACTAATTTGCCCACCTGTCCAGGTGCTGTAGGGGCTCTGGACAAATGGGGCAGCATTCTCTCCTGTGAGGGAAGCAAGATTTACATACCAAAGGCGGTGGGCTCTTCAAAGCTCCATTCCTTGGAATGCTAATTTACAGGTCATCCTGTGGGAGGGGGTGTCAACACCCTCTGCCTGAGTAAGCTTTGTTCCTGACCTCCTGAGAGCAAAGACCCTCACCCCCTGGGGGTCTGAAACTCATCTCTGGTGGCAGGCTGGCTAACACCAGTCATCAGGCACACCAGTAGTTGGTAGGTTTTCAGGGGGCATCTCAAATGTGCCCTCTCGGTGCTTGTATTAATAAATCCATGTTAGAAATGGGAGTCTCTAGTTGGCAGAGCTATGCACCTTTGTCCACATCGGGACCCTTGCTTCTAGTCAGGGTAAGGGAGTTACACACTTTAGATAACCCCTGCCCACCCCCCTTGGTAGCTTGGCACGAGCAGACAGGCTTATCCCAAAGGCAATGTGTAAAGTATTTTTACTCAAAACACACAGTAACAGTGAAAACAGCACAAATGGACACCACACCAGTTTAGACAAATAAAGTATGTCTAAACCAAACAAGACCAAAACGATAAAACTCCACCATACATGTATCAAATTATGACTTTAGAACCCTTATTTTAAAAATAGAACATGTAGAAACAAAATAGCTCCAACTGGGGTTACTACGACGTCGTGACAGGCAAAAATCCAAAGTAAGGCGCCAACCGCGAGGTGCGCGGCAGAGGGCACGGAGTGACATGGAACCCCAAAAAACAGTAACTTGGAAAACAAAGTTTATGGACGATGCAAGGCGTTGTGGAAGGGAGGTGTCAGTGCTGAGATTGAAGCCGGTTCCCTGGTTGCCACGGGGGAGGCGAGGCATTGTGTCCGTGAGGAGGCGATGAGTCCAGGACAGGGGAAGTCGTCGGCGGTGAGGCGTTGGTTCAGGTGAGGCAATGCGATGAGTTAGTTAAGTCACCCTCTCGTCGGTTATCGGCTCCGCGATAACGGGATGCGAGTGCTGGCGTCGGGAAGGTCAATATCTGTAGGCGTCAGAGCTGCGGTGCAGGCGGGCAGTGCATTTCACAAGCGATGCCCCCAGCCTCGGTGCAGGTCGAGGCATCACTGGCGGTGGTGCTGGCGGCGGAGTTGTTTTTCTTGCTTTGCAGCACCAACCACACAATTCTCAGGGCCCAGGAACTGGCATTGGCGGCCTTTTGAAAGCAAGAGTCCACACAGTAGTCCAGGTGCTGCCCAGTGGTTTGCAGGTAAAGTCTGTGTCCCCGAGACTTCAGAACAGGATGCCAGCACACACAGGCCCTTGGAAATTCTTCTTCAAGCAAGCAGGTTTACAGCAAAGTTCCAGTCTTTGTCCTCTCCTTGGCAGAAGCAGCAACTGCAGGCCAATTTAGCAAAGCACACAGCAAAGGGCAGTACTCCTCCTCCTTACAGCTCTCCAGCTCTTCTCCTTGGCAAAAGTTCCTCTTGAATCCAGAAGTGATCTAATTCTTTGGGGTTTAACGTCCAATACTTATACCCCATTGTCTCTTTCTTCTCTTTGTGGCAAGGTTCTCTGAGCCCAGTCCAAACCAGTTCTGTCCTCTCTGGTGCAGCATCACTACAGGATGTAGAGACAGCATTGTGCAGAGGAGACACTGCCTTTTCAGGTGCTAGTGAAACTCCTCCCACCACTCTAAATGTAGCCACGGTCTATTCAGCTCAGCTATAAGTCACCCAGGAATGGCAGGACACAACTCAACCCCCCTTGTGGCTGTCTACAGTAAATGCAGATCCCCAGCCCTTGCCACTCAAAAACCAGACAGTCAATACACAAAACGGCAGAGGCACACAGAATGGTTATATAAGAAAATGTCTACTTTCTAAAAGTGGCATTTTCAAACACACTATTTTAAAACCATCTCCCTACAAAGATGTGTGCAGAGAGCCTAAACTCCACTTCCGCATCTTGTCCCAATGGAAAGTAATACTTGTAAGACGTTACAGAGCAACTCCCATGCTAGCCTATGGGACAGATAGCCTTTCAATAGTGAAAAACGAAATTTGCAATATTTCACTATCAGAACATGTAAAACACACCAGCACGTCATACCTTTTACATACACTGCACCCTGCCCACGGGGGTACCTTGGGCGACCTGAGGGGTGCCTTACATGTAAGAAAAGGGCAGGCAGGCCCTGGCAAGTGGGTGCACTTGCCAGGTCGACATGGCAGTTTAACAATGCACGCAGATACTGCCGTGGCAGGTCTGAGATACCTTTGCAGGGCTACTCATGTGGGTGGCACAATCATGCTGCAGGTCCACTAGTAGCATTTGATTTACAGGCCCTGGCACACTCAGTGCACTCTACTAGGTGACTTACCAGTAAATCAAATATGACAATCGTGGATAACCAATCAGAATAACAATTTACCCAGGGAAAGTTGCCCACCTTTCCTACACTTTCTCCTTTTTCTTTTCTTCTGGGGCCTACTTGCACTAATTGCAGGTTCACCACCCCCAGAATCCTTGGGAGAGGACTGGCACTGGACCAGACCTCCTTTGGGCTCAGACCATCCTCTGGGAGGTTATTTTCAAGAGACAATTAAGGGGGAGGTCTGTACTGACTACCACCTTTCGACACCTAAGGGACTCAGTTATTTCTAGGGGTACTAACGCCACAGGCCTAAAAGTAACCTCCCCTGGACTAGCCCTTACTCTTCTAGTCCCACCTGGGATATGAAAATAAGTTACTTACCTGTAACTGCGGTTTATCCAGTATTGGTTTCTTTCATAAATTCACATGCCTGAATCCTTGCCCGTCGTCAAGATGGAAGTCCAACAGTAAAATATTCAAGCAGTGCTTCAAAAATTTCATAGGCTATAATGGCCCTATGCCATGTCAATAGTAGCCTATCTATGTCCTTTTTTAAAAAGGGCCTAATGTTGGAACCCAGCACCCTCTAGAACACGCTCAACAGAGGCACGTTCTCTCAGATTTTCTAAGCACAAGCGGGAAGTAAGAATCCCCAAAATTAAAGAGAACTACCTCTATGGGGAGGAGGGTGGGTTGCATGTGAATCTATGAAAGATACCAATACTGGATAACCGCAGTTACAGGTAAGTAACTTATTTTCTTATCCAATATTGGGGTATCTTTCATAGATTCACATGCTTGAATCAGAATAGCAAGCAGTACCCAAAATTGTACTGTTGTTAGAGGAAGGAGGGAGACATGTAAGTCTTAACCCTCCAAGTTACTGAAAAATAACAGTGACATTTGTAACCATGTATATACTCTTTCAAATTCTGGACAGGTTTTTAAAAATGATGCCTAGAAACGAAACATGCAGCGTTAACATACTATAATATTCAAGGTCTATCCAATAAAGTGTTTAGTAGAATAAAATAATAGTACAATTAAGAGTGTTTAACTTCGAGTTACACAAAAATTTACATTAGCAACAGATAGCAAGCAAAGTTATGCATTTTAAATAAGACATAAAATTCTTCTTTTATCAAACAGAGGGCCACCTTAATTGAAGAGATGACGAAGTACCGCTTGGCCCACAGCTGCATCTTCACATTGCGTAGATTGGAGACAATAATGCTGCATAAAAGTGTAGACACTTTTTCATGTCGCAGCAAGGCAAATGTTTTCTAGTGTTACTACAGCAAATAGAGCTGCCGATGTAGAAACTGCCCTGGTGGAGTGCGCTTTAGTTCTTCTTGTTAAAGGCTCATTAGCCTTGTCAAGGCAGAATTGAATAGCAGAGGAGACCCATCTGGCAATAGTGGCTTTAGTTACTGCTGTCCCTTCTCTGCTTTGTCCGGAGGCCACCAGCAGCTGATCCGTCTTTATGTCTTTTGTTTTATGCAGGTAGAATTTTAAACACCTTTTAACATCCAACGTGTGTAACGCCAGTTCTGCTGGACTAGATAGGTTTGGGAAAAAGGATTGAAGTATTACTGGTTCATTGAGAAGGAACTGCGTCAGAACTTTTGGGATAAAAGTCGGGTTCGTCCGCAGAGCTACACAGTCATTAGTGAAATGAAGAAAAGGTTCCTTGACTGTAAAAGCTTGGATCTCACTAACCCTCCTCGCAAAAGTGAGAGCTTGTAGGAGTGCTACCTTCCAGGTGAGAAACTTGTGCTCTGCTTTGTTAATTGGTTCAAAAGGCTGCCTCATTAGCTGTGCAAGGACTAAGTTGAGCTTCCATTCAGGAGGAGGGTGCACGCACCAGGGGAAAGGCACGGAATTGCTTTATAAGAATAGAAGCACAGAGAGTAGGAATTTGAGGAGATCTCCTATAACGGGAAATCGCAGCAAGGTGAACCTTTACCGAAGAGAAAGTTAGACTTGCCTTTGCCAAAGAGAGGAGATATGGCAAAATCTGTTCAGGAGGATCTCAAAGCAGGCGCAAGTTGTTTCGTTGGCACCAGAAACAGAATTGCTTCCATTTTCAGGCGGTATGTCTTGTTAGTGCTGTCTGCTCTGGATTTCGCAATTATTTCCCTGCACTCCTGCGAGATATCCAAGTCCCTGAATTCTAGGGACTCAGGAGCCATGTGTACAAATAAAGAGATTGCGGGTCTGGATGGTACACTTGGCCCTTCTCTCTGGTCAGAAGAGAAGGAGATGGTTGTAGGCGTATGGGCCTCGACTCCGACAGCAAGAGAAGTTCCGGGAACCAGTACTGCCTGGGCCATCGTGGCGCTATCAGGATCAGACGACAGCCTTCCGTCTTCATCTTGGTCAGTACCCTGGGAATTAACGGGATGGGGGGAAAAGTGTAAGCATATATCCCAGACCATGGCATTAAAAGGGCATTCATCCTCAACCCTGGTAGAGGGAATCTGCTTGCATATTACTAACATTTGGCGTTCTCTCTCGTTGCGAAGACGTCTAAAGCTGATTTTCCCCACATCTGAAACACCCTGTCTAGCTGGGACTGCTCCAGCTCCCATTCGTGACAACTGGACTGCGTTCTGCTTAACGTATCCGCCGGAGTATTGTGCAGACCTCGGACATGCTCGGCCTCGAGTTAGATCCCATGTTGCGTCGTCCAATCCCATAGCTCCTGCGCTTCTTGAGATAGCGTAACGGATTTGGTTCCCCCTTGTTTGTTGACGTAGTACATGCTGGTCGTATTGTCCGCACAAACCAGCACGGAGGAGCCTGCTATCCTTGGTAAGAAAGCCTGGAGAGATAGGAAAATGGCTTTGAGCTCTAGCCTGTGGATGTGCTAATGTTTCTGCGCAGAGGACCATTTGCCCTGAATCTGTAACTCTTACAGATGGCCTCCCCAGCCGTCCATGGAGGCGCCCATTGTTAGTATGAAGTCTGGGACAGTCTGGAGGAAAGTAAGGCCCTTTACGATATAGTGAAACCACCATTGCAGTGCATCTACCATGCGTGTTGTGATCTGTACTACATCTTCGAAGGATCCAGAGGTTTGCTGCCATTGCTTTTGTAGCTCTTCTTGAAGAGGCCTCATTCTCAGTCTGGATAGAGGCACCAGATCTATTGCTGAAGAGCACATCCCTAGGAGCAACTTATGTTCGCACAGAAACTGACCTTTTTCTTGATATGCTCTTCGCCAGTCTTCGCAATCGTATCTGCCTTTCGTGTGATAGGAAGGCTTTGCATTGGATGGTATCTATGGACGCTCCCAGGAAGGATATGACTTGACTGGGATGGAACAAAGACTTTTCTTTGTTCACAGTGAGTCCCAAAGTCCTGAACAATTGAAGGCAGGTGTTTGTAGCTTGACTGGCCTTTTGTGCTGTTGGTGCTTTGAGCAGCCATTCGTCGAGGTATGGGAATATCTTGAGATCGCAGGGTTGCTGATACAGGTGCCAGGCACTTGGTAAAGATTTTTGGTGCCGATTTGAGGCCAAACGGAAGTACCTTGTATTGGTAGTGGGTGCCAACCACCGTGAATATTAAGAATTTCCGATGTTTCGGATGGTTGGGGTTATGAAAATGTGTCTTACATGTCGAGCGAGGTAATGAAGTCTCCTTCATTTAGACGACGTAGAATCTCGGAAAGTATTACCATCCTGAACCTCTGTTTCTTGAGAAACTTGTTGAGATTCCGGAGGTCCAATATTGATTTCTTCTTTATTAGGAAAAAACGAGAAAAGTAACCTTTTCCCCTTTGCGACATTGGGACTTCCTCTATTACTCCCTTGGCAAACATGACCAAAGCCTCCCTGCGTAGTAAGTGAAGACGAGGGGGAGGGGAACCTTTTGGGTGGAGCAGTGGGCGGGCACTGAGTGAATTCTACAGTGTGACCAAAGGTGACAAGGTCCAACACCCAGAGATCTGTTGTTATTTTGCGCCTCTGGTAGACGTAGCTGGAAATCTTCTCACCCACAGGTTGGGAGGGAAGGTGGTACCCGGACGTGATCATTGCTTCCTATTAATCACGACCTTGTTGAGGCATTCGTTTGCGGCCTCCCTGGCGAGAGAAACCAGCTGTAGACGACTGACTGTGAGATGAAGGATTGTAGGTCTGCCGGTATTGTGACTGGTATGGCTGATACTGTTGAGTTCCCCCGGTAATCTCCCTTGTAAGGGGTAAAGCCTCTCGAAGTCTAGCTCCTCCGAAAGGTATTTTTCTGTATTGCAATGTGCTGAACGCTTTGCAGTATCCGCGTCAGTCTTGATTGCCAATAATGCTTCATCAATATGCTTTCTGAATCAAACCATCAAAAGCCATATCCAAGACTTTTGTCTGTACCTCAGGTCTAAAAGTGGCTGCTTCCAGCCATCCTTGTCGTCTGAGCAATGCAGCTCCCGCCAGCTGTCTTAAACCAGTATTAGCTACATCAAGGGCGCAGTCAATGGTTTCCGAAGCTGCACGCTCTCCTTCCATGCTTCTTGTCTCTTGTCATCAGGTATAAGGTCTATGAAACCTGCCATATCTGACCACATCTGGCGGTCGTAGCAGCCGATGATGGCCAATGCATTTGCTGCCCTGATCTTAACTGCTGCCATAGAAGAGAAACATTTCCCTAGAATGTCCATCCTGCGCCCTTCCTTATCATGAGGAGTAGTGATAGGGGTAGCAGGGTTCTTAAAACGTCTTTGTGCCGCTTGAGAGAGGACCGAGTCCGGGTTGGGGTGCCCAATGAGGCAAGATGGAGAATCCTCTGGCGTCTTATACTTCTTCTCAATACGAGGGAGCACCAGTGTTATGGTTGCTGGTGTCTTCATAATTTTGATGCCTTCCTGCCATATATGATCTATAATTGGTATGGAGCGCACCAATTTCCTGATGTCCTCTTTAAAATCATATAAAAAGCATTCGGTCTGCTTCACCGTAATAGGCAGATGAAAGCTGTTGGCTGCCCACTGCATTAAATCATGAAATCCTCCAATATCCTCAGGAGGAGAATCTGATGGGAGGTGCAGACTAAGGGAGGGTGTTGGTATGGCATAATCCTCCCATGGACCCGGAGCAGAGATTGGATCCGGCAGCTCACCTTTCGCTCTACATTCATCTGAAGAGGACGCATCCGGTGCACCAGGGTCAGTTGGCCCGGCGTCAGTAACATTTACAGGTGTTGTTGGCAGCGGAACAACTAGGGCACCTGGAGCATCTGTTTGAGGTACCGGCCTGTCTGGCTGATCCTGTTGCTGCGGAACCCGCTGTCGGTAATCCGCCAACATAACCTGCAGATCCTGTACAAGTGACGGTGGCAGATGGGCCATGTACCTAGGGCACAGCTCTGGCTGAAAACTGTATGAATGGTAACGGTGACGTGGAGCCATACATCCCTGCTGATAGTATTGCGATTCGTCATGGTAGTCTTCATCCTCTTCATCCTCATTGTCCTGACATTTTACGTGGAGCTCAGATGGACTGTGAGCCACACCATAAAGACCATCATCTTCATCATCTTCCACATAGCCCTCCAGCAGTTGTGATGGGATTAAAGGTGAAACCTTACTGTACTCCTGCATGGTTGGACGTAGGAAAGTCTAGGTCACTCTGGTAACCCGAGTAACCCTTACCGTCGACGGTGCAGATATAATCGGGAACAAAAATTCCATCATCAACGGTGTTGTCATTACAATCGTCGACGGTGTCATCGTCAATGGAAGTGCAGTCGTCGTCGATGGGATCTTCGCCAACGGAATGTTAGTCGACGGGGGAGCGTCGACGGTCTTCGACAACGGCGGAGCTCTCACCGTCGGTGGGCTTCTGGAGACTCTCGTAGACGATACCGGAGCCTGGATTGCCGTCGTCGTCACTGTTGCCATTGACAACGGCGTCGACGATGTAACACTCATTTTTGTCGACGAGAGAGGGAACGTCGTTGACAATTTAAGAGATTTCCACCCCACAGGATCTGAAGAGGAGGCTCTTGGGCGATCTCCTTCCTTTCTAGACAGTGAAGAAGGCACAGACAACGCCGGTTCTGAGGAGTGTTTAGCTTCTTTGTCTTTTTTTGAGCTCTTGGTGTCCTGGGAAGGTTTATGATGTTTCCTACCTTCTCCTGAGGAACTGTCTTTAGATCTGGCCCTCTTATGAGATGTGGAGGATCTCTCTCTCCTCCTCATAAGGCGTCTGGTGCTTCGTGGTTTGAAGCCACAGCAACAACCTTCCCTCTCTATCCTTGAGGGTTTTAGACGAAAAGTTGCTGCAAATTTTGCATTCTCTCACCTCATACCTTGGGTAAAAGCAGTAAATACACTCCTTATATGGATCATCCACATGGACTCTTTTCTTGCCACAGGTCTTACATGGGCAGAAAAGGCCTTTCTTGTCAGACATGATGCCAAGATTTGTAAAAGTTGTAGAAAAACTGAGTAGCACTCAGAGAGACTCCCTTCCACACGACGTGCAGTGAAAATCTGAGAGAATCTGCCTCTGCTGAGAGTGTTCTAGAGGGTGCTGGCAGCTGATTGGCTGGTTTCCAACATTAGGTCCTTTTCTAAAAAGGACATATATAGGCTACTATTGACATGGCTTAGGGCCATTATAGCCTATGAAATTTTTGAAGCAGTGCTTGAATATTTTACTGGGGGAATCCCATCTCGACGACCGGGAATGATTCAGGCATGTGAATCTATGAAAGTTACACCAATACTGGATAAACTGGTTTGAGTACCAACCTGTCATACACAATGGTGTGGCTGGCACAGGGATCCCTTCACCGGTAGGTGGTAGAAGTGTCTGCTTTCCTCTGAAATCTTCTGTCACCAGTCATCTCCTTTTGGTCCCACTTTCCAGTCAAAAGCTAAAAGGACTACCTCATCTGAGGAATCATCCTCAAAGACTACACTGGCAACCCCTGGAAGTACACTAGTGGGTTTGTTATTAGGACAGGAAGTGTCCTTGGTTCGGCGTCATTTCTGCTTACAGTCAGACCAGACTACCAAGCTGTTTTGGGATCCCAGTTCTTACCCTGGTACCCAGTATTGTTTTGTGAGGTCTCTCTGGGCCCACCGTCCTGAACAGGTTTTTGGGGGCCTACAGAGTACTCCTTATCTTTGTCTCTAGAGTGGTCGCCTTTTTTAGGTCGAGCCTAGAGTCAGCGCGCATGCGCTGCTGTGCGAGACTGGTTATAGTGGAGTAGGGAACAGAAGCTCCGCCCACTCTCCGCACATATTTGCCATTGGCTTGTGTTATTGTCCTTCCTAAATGCTGGCTTCTGATTCATAAGTAGGCTTGTTAGTCCCTCCTTAGTACCGCCTCGTCTTTGTCACCTCCCATGGCGACTGGCCCTTTTACTTCGGTTGTTACACGGTACCTGTTATTTAGTCTTTAAGCACTATTTTCTTTATCGTGTTTCTCTTTCTGCAGGCACGATGTGCTTTTTTGTGCAGTGTTCACCACGAACTGAAATGACTCTAGGCGCTGAGCGAATGCAGCGTATCACCCCTAAATCAATCGCTCTACGGTTTTAGTAACTGACGTTATTTCCCTATTTACAGATGTTTTCTTGAGCGCGATCCGAGCCACCCTGTTATTTTGCTGTTCACTGCACAAGAAGTTACATATAGAAAATATGGCACATTGAACAACGAGCAGAGGGTCCTAAAAGGCGGTCTTCCAGTCCTGCGCTGTAAATTCATCTTCTAGAAATTCATTCTAGGAGTTGTAGTCCTCCTTCAATCCCATTGCATGTTGCTCACCTGATTTGTAACTGAAACCCTATGGCCCTGCCAGCACGGAGTGAGGAGATCATCCCACTCAAACCTCAGAGTTTTTCATCAGCTATGGGGGCAGGGGCCCCTCTGGGAGACGAAGTGGCTGCGTCACCAAATTTTCCACGTTTATTTTTGTCTCTTGGCAACCAGGTGAACAAAGCCTGGTGCTGACGCTCACAGGTCTCATCAGCATTTATTGGCGCCGTCGGTGATAAAAACGGTGACTAGGGTAAAAGGGTTTTTATGAGCTGCTTGTAAAGCAAGCCATAAAAGCCTTCCTTAAGCCTGTGCTTAGCAACGCACAGATAAACAAGATGCCACTGTAGATATTTATGTTACCACAGAATTCCTATTCATTCTATAGCAGGGATCATAAGGTCACGTGTCTTATGGCACTGGGACCCCTGCTGAGCAGCCAAGACTGAGGCATGGGTGAGGTAAGAGTGGTGCTGAAGAACCACTCTTACCTCACCCCACCGCAAATGGTAGATACCTGGACATATGCTCGGGTCTGCTTCTCACGTTTTAAAACATCGTTGTAGCAACAACAAACAAGCATTGGCATAGCCAATAGGTCTCGCCTTTGGGGCCTTATAAGTGTTTAGCCAGAGCTATTGACTTTGCCAATGTCTTCAAGCTGTGCTGTAGAGAAGTGTGGCTGCTGTGCAGCATGCTGAAAAGTTATAATAAAAAAGTGTCAGAAGCATTTTTGTTACTTTATATATGACCAAGAAGGCATTATGTAAAACTGAACAACCATATTAAAAAAAGTATTTACAATAAAAAATTTCCTCAGTTTTCTTTTGTTCTTGCAATGCTGGCAACTTGTTTCTGCCTATTGCAATGGTTGTTTGTTAAAGCTTTTTTTTTGAGGGGGCATAAACAATCGGAGGGTGAAGGTTGGGAACTAGTACCTGTATTATAACACTAGCAGCGGCCAGACGCTAGGGGAGAATCAACAGATGCCAGATTCCGAGAGCAGGCTGAGGTGGTGCTGAGTGATGCTGAGGTGGTAGTGGTGGTGGTGACTGGTGCGGAGACGATGCTGAGGTGATGCTGAATGATACTCAGGTCTTGCTGAGTGATACTGCTGTGGTGCTGAGTGATATTGTCTTGGCACTGAGTGATGCTGTTGTGGCCCTGAATGATGCTGTGGTAGCGCTGAGCGATGCTGTGGTAGCGCTGAGCGATGCTGTGGTGGCGCTGAGCGATGCTGTGGTGGCGCTGAGCGATGCTGTGGTGGCGCTGAGCGATGCTGTGGTGGCGCTGAGCGATGCTGTGGTGGCGCTGAGCGATGCTGTGGTGGCGCTGAGCGATGCTGTGGTGGCGCTGAGCGATGCTGTGGTGGCGCTGAGCGATGCTGTGGTGGCGCTGAGCGATGCTGTGGTGGCGCTGAGCGATGCTGTGGTAGCGCTGAGCGATGCTGTGGTAGCGCTGAGCGATGCTGTGGTAGCGCTGAGCGATGCTGTGGCGGCGCTGAGCGATGCTGTGGCGGCGCTGAGCGATGCTGTGGCGGCGCTGAGCGATGCTGTGGTGGCGCTGAGCGATGCTGTTGTGGCGCTGAGCGATGCTGTGGTGGCGCTGAGCGATGCTGTGGTAGCGCTGAGCGATGCTGTGGTAGCGCTGAGCGATGCTGTGGCGGCCCTGAGCGATGCTGTGGCGGCCCTGAGCGATGCTGTGGTGGCCCTGAGCGATGCTGTGGTGGCCCTGAGCGATGCTGTGGTGGCCCTGAGCGATGCTGTGGTGGCCCTGAGCGATGCTGTGGTGGCCCTGAGTGATGCTGTGGTGGCCCTGAGTGATGCTGTGGTGGCCCTGAGTGATGCTGTGGTGGCCCTGAGTGATGCTGTGGTGGCCCTGAGTGATGCTGTGGTGGCGCTGAGTGATGCTGTGGTGGCGCTGAGTGATGCTGTGGTGGCGCTGAGCGATGCTGTGGTGGCGCTGAGCGATGCTGTGGTGGCGCTGAGCGATGCTGTGGTGGTGCTGAGCGATGCTGTGGTGGTGCTGAGCGATGCTGTGGTGGTGCTGAGTGATGCTGTGGTGGCGCTGAGTGATGCTGTGGTGGCGCTGAGTGATGCTGTGGTGGCGCTGAGCGATGCTGTGGTGGCGCTGAGCGATTCTGTGGTGGTGCTGAGCGATGCTGTGGTGGTGCTGAGCGATGCTGTGGTGGTGCTGAGCGATGCTGTGGTGGTGCTGAGCGATGCTGTGGTGGTGCTGAGCGATGCTGTGGTGGTGCTGAGTGATGCTGTGGTTGTGCTGAGTGATGCAGTGTTGGCCCTGAGTGATGATGTGGTGTCGCTGAGTGAAGCTGTGGTGGTGCTGAGTGATCCTGTGGTGGTGCTGAGTGATGCTGTGGTGGTGCTGAGTGATGCTGTGGTGGTGCTGAGTGATGCTGTGGTGGTGCTGAGTGATCCTGTGGTGGTGCTGAGTGATCCTGTGGTGGTGCTGAGTGATGCTGTGGTGGTGCTGAGTGATGCTGTTGTGGCGCTAAGTGATGTTGTGGTTGTGCTGAGTAATGCTGTGGTTGCACTGAGTGATGCTGTGATGGCGTTGAGTGATGCTGTGATGGCGTTGAGTGATGCTGTGATGGCGTTGAGTGATGCTGTGATGGCGTTGAGAGATGTTGTGTTGGTGCTGAGTGATGCTGTGCTGGCTCTGATTGATGCTGTGCTGGCTCTGATTGATGCTGTGGTTGCGCTGAGTGATGCTGTGGTGATGCTGAGTGATGCTGTGGTGTTGCCGAGTGAGAGATAGAGTGAAGATATAATGCCCAATTAGAGAGGGTGGTGAGAGAGAAAGAGAGAGGAAGGGTGTACATAGAATAAAGGGTGGAGCGGGATAGAGAGAGAGAAAGAAGGGGAGAGAGAGAGTGAATGAAGGAGTTTGAAAGAGAAACAGATAAAGGGGTGAGAGAATGAAAGGCTAAAAAAGATAGAGAGGGGAGAGTTAATTAAGTAGAGAGAGGGGAGAGAGAGAGAGAAGGAGAGAGTGGGGGGTATGAGTTTAAATAGAGTGAAGAAGTGATGCGGAAAAAGTAACCTTAAATATTGCTTTGTGCTGTGCGCGAATAAATATTTTTAAAAAAAACAGAGTGAGACAAAAATACTGGTAATTAGGCTGTGACTCCTAATATAAAACAAATAGCGATATAAGGTGAAATCAACCCACCGAAGCAATATTTCTAACTAGACAAAAAAAAGCTTGCATTTCAATGCTAATCGCTGTTGTTTTTCATGTGACTGTAGTCCAGGGCCGTCAGTTGGTAATGTGAGCTGCTGCTGCGATTGAAACATCAGAGTCCAGAGAGTTAATGAGCCATGACGAGGAAATGAGGAAGAGATAGGAAACCCAGATGGCAGCTGCGCGCGTGCACGCCATCGTGAACACAAGCTGGGAGCCTCTCTGGTAGCACTTCCAAAAGCCCCTTACTAAATGTCTCGCAGAGCAGCGCATGCGCGCTGGCTCAGCGAGACCTAAAAAACCTTAGATCAAATTTCTCTTTTTTGTTTCCAAAAACAGAGGCAGTCACAGCATTTTTGTGCTTTGGGGAGCATAGACGGGAGGGATGGGTGGAGCGGGCCGGATTCTCCCTCCAAGGAGGGGCTGAGTAGCTGACACCAAGGGGTGAGTGAGCTCTCTGGCAGCCAAGGGAACACCCAGTGCCCCAATTGGTTCTCCGCCCTGGTCAGAGGAGATTTAAGCCCCCAGAGACAGGGTGTCCGTGCAAAACGGATAAAGAATCCCCTGGTCCAGACAAGAAGCGCCGGCACTGGGAGGTGGGCAAAAACACCCGTGAGCCAGTCTGCCATCCACCTGAGCGGTAAGGTCAAGGGTCATACTTTTTTATTAAAATATATATTTATATTCTATTTATAAACGGGACTTAACATCAATGCTTTTGGATGGAAGGTCATAAGAATCTGCCTTTTGTACCCAATTTGCATATGTTGTATTACCTGCATGGCTCTGGTGATTTACTTCTATTTCCCGCTGTTCAGAAACTGTTACTATATGATGCTATTGATATCACTGGAACTATTGTAACTCACTTGAAACTGGTAAATAAAGTTTGGAAAAGAAAAAAAAAACATCAATGCTTGCTCAGTTTCTAATCACTCTCGGGGTTGGCAGATGAAGGAACTAAGCACAGGGTGATTAATTTGCAGAGGACCACACGGTACGTTCAAGTAAGTTGGCAAGCCGGGATCAGAACCCGGGTCCCAGTGTCAACATTTAGCTAACAGACATACTTTATGTAGAGAAATGTATGCAATTATCGTTAATCTCCTTGTGGTCGGTCGTATGAATAATATTTTCCAATCAGTGATCTACGTTTTTTCAAACTTTGTGATCGATATTGCTGACAGCGCAAGTTCGCCCCTCTCTGAATGACAGGTCTTAGCATTACTTACTTGAATAATACGAATGGTATTACCCATATGTAGATATAGGACAGAAACAACCCCTTCTGAATTAGAAATTGTACATTTCAGATTACACATTGATATTAACGTCTGCTTACATTCAGACACCGTGTTTGTTCACCAGGTGCTCGAATAGTAGGACGTGAAAGGCTGGGTCCAAACTGGGGTGGCACGGTGAGCAGAAAACGATGGATTTAACCCAGATCTGTGACTAGGGGTGAATGCTTAATGTTCAGCATTCCGTCTGTTATCTTGTTGTGTTGCTAAAGTCAGTAGGATGCCATAAGATATTTCAAAAGTTAGAAAAAATTGTTATTACATACATTCCTATGCGTGTTGTCCCGTGCTTCAGTATTAGTACAGCGCCACAAACAACTATAACTGTTTCATAGCGCTGCACGACACAAACTGCCTATCCAGAGACAGTTAAACATGTTCCCTGTTTATCCATCGTGAAATCACCACAAATTGTTGACCTCACCTGTATTAGCAAGTTTCTGTTTCTATAGCATTGAACAAACAAGCATTTGCAATGCAATAGGTCTTGCATTTGCGAGAGTTTGAGCTATTGGCATTGTAAATGACAATGCCTTTTATTTACGTGCTGGTTTTTAAAACAAATAAAAGGCATTGTCATTTACAGTGCCAATAGCTTAAACTCTCACAAATGCGAGACCTATTGCATTGCAAATGCTGGTTCTCTTCGGTTGGGGCGGCTTAGCAGCCCCCTCCTTTTGGCCACACACCCCCTCATCCCCCCCTCCCCCCATGACTCGTTTTGGACACTCTTGCTTTGACCCAATGGTCAGCCTTCTTACCAAACTCCTGGGGAGAGACTGGACCCAGGTCCAAAAGGTATTGATGCAACTTTTCAGAAGTACAGTTACTTAACAGATGTTCCTTCATAAGCAAATTATAAAGCCCGTCATAATCTTGCAACTGACTTCCCTTCAACCAACCACCTAGTGTTTTAACTGAAAAATCTACAAAATCAACCCAGGACTGACTCGGGGCATTCTAAGTCTCCCTGAACTTAATTCTATATTCCTCAGTGGTGAGTCCAAAGCCCTCAATCATGGTATCCTTCCTGAGGTCATAGGACTCAGCATGTCTCATCCAGTTCCACTACACTTTCCTGAGAACAGCTCCCAGAGCAGCGAGACCCAATACTTTTTGTTGAGTCTCCTCATTTTACAAGCCCTGTCAAAGGCTGTAAACCATTTGGTGATGTGCTATCACCCTCTACACATTTGGGGACGATTCCTATGGGGATTCTTTGGGCCAAAAGCTTCTTCTTTCTCCCTATTTGTAATTTTGCTGCCACCAAAGATGGATCCTAGGCCCATCCAAGCTCTTTTTTTCTCTATAGCCAGGATTTTGGCTTCTAAAGTTGCTCTCTTGGCTAGTTTCTCGAAAGCAAGATCCTCCTATGGGAGGTCTTCTCTCTCTAGGGGACGAGACTCTAAGTTCTCCTCACTTCCATTGTCTCCCTCCTGACCCTCAGGGGGAACAGTATCATCCTCTGGACGGGTTTTCTCATACTCTGCCAAGAGCTCCTGGAGCTTTGCCTTGGTAACAGTTGAGCCTGTTTTTATTTTATAGTTTGACAGAAGATCCTTAACTGCTGCATTGAAAGCAGCAAATAAGAGGTCAGGTTGAGGTCCTGAACCAGATCTCCTGTAGAAGACATTGTTACTAAAGCTGGGACCTTTTTTTTTTTTTTTTTAGAAAACGACAAAAAATTCTAAAATAGACTTCTGGGCCTAGCTAGTAGTATATTTTTTAAATTCTAAACAGTTTCACTGCGGGACATAACACAAGGCCCTAACAGCTAGGTTTTAAGCAATTAGAAAACCACATCGGGGAAAATGCTTTAAACTAATGACAATTTTGGATTCCTTAACCACGTGGTACAGTAGCTGTCAAGTCTTGTACCCCACAGCTGCACCACCAATGTAGCAAGCTGGCTATTTATATAGTATACCAAAAGGTGGTATACTGTGCAGAGTCCAGGTATTCCTTTATAAGTGGACAAGTGTTTACTTTAGCAATCCCAAGGTGCTCTTCTAGTGTGGTCGAGCAGCCTTAGGCTTATTAGAGAGGAGAGTTAGACATCTGCAAATACACGCAGAGTCAATAAATGATGCACACGACGCAACAGGGAGAGCCACACCAATTTATAAAAATAACGCTCATCTTTATATAACTGTTGGCACCAAGATCATCAAAATCAAATATGTTATGATTTATAAATGTTTTACAGGTTTGAAAAATCAACAGTGCAGTTTCTGAAGCGATAATGTTATCCTATGGAGGAAAGACACAATGCATACAGCTACTTCGCAGCGACTTACGGGACCAATCTCCTGGACTTAAGGCAAGTATGGGGCAAGGTCCAAGGCTGCACCAACAGGTCATCTTGGGCGGCACTGGGGCGCCCGGGTGCAGAGGTGCTTTGCAGCATTTGGTGCCCAATGTTAGTCAATGGGGATCAGCCAAGGCGAAAAGAGGCAGGCTTGGACTGGGAAACCAGTCAGGCTGAACCAAAGAGTGGGCTCAGCTTTCACAATGCTTGGGGACATGGGGATGCCTTTGGTCCTCTTCTCCACGGGCGACAGGTGCAGCGGTGTCTTGAGGCATTGGGTTTTTCTCACAGTGAACACTCTAGGTAGAAGGGGCCTGCACACAGGGGCTACAGACGCCATCAGGAAAGCCACAGTGGGCAAGCCCAAGGTAGGGTTTGTCTCTGGAGGGCCGGGGGACCGCGCTGGCACAGTTGGCCCACTTCAGCTCGGGCTAGGCAGCTGGAATGCAGTGGTGCTTTCTGGTGTCTGGTTTTTGCGTTCCAGAGTTCTCTCATGTCTCTTTGGATGCTTGCAGGATGCAGGGGAACAGCTCTGCTACTCCACTGGAGTTCCTGGTTCTTGGGCGAAGTGCTAGCAGTTCTCCCAGGCGTTTGGGGAGACAGCTGCAGGACAAGTTGCCTTTGGCGCAATTGTCGAGGACAGGAGATAGGTCGGGAGGGCTGGCACCAGGTCAGTTGCTGATCTTCTGTTCTTGCTGTTTGTGACTCTTCACCTCCGTCTTCTTTCAGGTTGGCAGCATCTGATTTCCTGGTGCCAAGGGTTCCCTAAATACTACATTTAGGGGTGTTAGGGAAATGTAGGGAAGTAGCCAATGGGCTACTGACCCACGGGTCACTACACCCCCTACATGACCACTTCTTGTAGGAAATGGGCATAGCCCTGTCCCAGAGTTCCTAAGTTTGCCATCACAAAGATGGCAGATTCTGAAAAGTATCCACTTCCGGTAGCCCACCTTAGGGGTGGTACTAGCCTGTGGGTGGGCACGACTCTGACTACTAATTTTCCTGCCTGTCCAGGTGCCATAGGGGCTCTGGACAAAGGGGGGCAGCATCCTCTCCTGTGAGTGAAGCCAGATTTGCCAACCAAAGGCTGTGGGCTCTTTCAAGCTTCCTGCCTTGGAATGCTAATTTGCAGCTCAGCTGGCACACCAGTAGTTGGTAGGGGGGCACATAGGGGGGCACCTCTAATGTGCCCTCTGGGTGCTTGTATTAATAAATCCAACACTGGATTCCACATTCCAGTGTGGGTTTATTAATATGAGATGTTTGATACCAAACATCTGTTTTCTGTGAAGCCATCATGTAGCTGGGGAACTCGATTTCACCAGTGTCCAGCACATGTTTTAAAATGGCTTCCCTGATCATTTGTGCTGGCAGTAATGGAACAGACCAGCAGAGGGCAATATCTGCTCGTGCAGATATGTCCTCAAATGTAATATAATGCACCCTAGCTTAGGGCTGTAAGGCCTGCTGTAGGGGTGACTTATAAATATTACATGCAGTGTTAGGGGACAAAGAACACAAGTGTGTGCTATGTTGTGTTTTCACTTTTTGGAGTACCTTTTCATGCAGCCTGCAGTGGCAGTCTGTGAGACGTTGGTGCTGGGTCCTTTAAAGCGGCACAAGATATGATGCAGCTATTAGGGACCCTCTTTAGTACCTATGCCCTAGGTATCAGAGGCACCATTTACTAGGGACTTAGAGGCCTGGTCACTTAGGGATCAAGTTACCAGTTGCCTTGTTTTGTGGAAAGAACACTGGCAACCTGGTTAGCAGTCACCCACTGCACTTAAGTCAAAGTTGCATTAAGTACCAGGGAAGGTGGTGTGGGGGTGTACGGTAGGGGGAGAAAGCATACCAGTAGCTGGAGAAGTATCCAGTCCACTGGCTTCACCCAGTTCCTCACACCAGTCCATATTTGGGTCTTCCTCATAGGGCTGGCATTCTCTCGGGTCCTGAGACCCCTCCCGTTCCTACCCAAGTCCCAACCAATAGGAATAGGGCTCAGGCTCTGATCTATGAAGCAAAGTTCCAATCCAGCTCAGTGTCAGATCAGACTGGGGAGACACCGCCGGAGGGCACCGGCAGCGTCCAGACCAGCGTCGGGAAAGGTCAAGATGGTACGAATGGCGCTGGTCCGGATCCAGAAATGGATCCATCGGGCCCACTGGAGCCAGAGCCAGAGCAGACGGCACGGAACCAGATGGGACCCCTTCCGACCCACGCCTGAGGGGTGGGGCCATCCAAATATGAGGCACTTGGCCTCATAGAACTCTCTTAGTTGGGTGGGGAGTCGCTCCAGCTCCCGTAAAGTCAGGAAGGCACGGAGTCGGCCCAGCCTCTACTGCCGAGCCAGGCCTTGAATGTCGACGCTCCTCACACGTCTCGTCAGCTGACAAATGAGGAGAAGGCAAAGATCTCTTTGACTTCTTGCGCCACGAATTACCCGAGTGTCCGAAGGACGTGGAGTGGTGTGCTTATGTGCAAAAAGATTGTACAATACTTCATGGGGACAGCAAGCGTGGGTTACGGATTAGTCAAGGTTGTACTGCGGGGGGTACCACTGGAAGTCGGATTCTCTCGTCTTAGAGACAGTGCTCAGCATGAATGAAGTAGTGTCAAATTGTTTTTGCCCATAAGGACAACTTTGTGCACCCCTATTGCACGCGCCTGCTTATCTCAACAGGATCACTTTCCCTGTTATCAGATACCGGGTGCTCTTGCTCTTGTCCTGATGATGACCTTTCATTAAATAAGGTCGAAACGCCATCTACAGTAGACCTATATAGACTCCCAGCACACTGTTAAAACAACTAAAAAAAAGGAGTGATATGTCTTTTTAATTGTGATGCACTTTGTTTTTATATCTTCTCTCCTCACTGCACTTTTCTTCCCCACAAGCACTGGATCCTTTACAAGAATAAACGTAATTTGACACTACAATATGCAATGAATAAATTAATTGCAAAAAAAAAACCTGCCTATATTGTATGCCTTTGTATTATACAAAGTAGATATACTCTTGGTCTTCTACTGCAAGAAGCGAGTTCCTCTTTGTTTATTACAGAGATTAAAATCCAAGCGAACCATTGTTTTCTAATATACCACCACTGGTCTAGGCCACTCTGGAGCAATGAATCATTCTGGCTTTCTAGTGTGAGAACTGGATGATTACTGTTGGCAGTAGGGGAATTGGAGGAAAGGCGTAAAGAAATTTGCTTGGCCAGTCGATCCATAGGGCATTCCCCATGTGTGCCTCGTTGGTAGAATCTCAAGGCGAAGCTTGGGCATTTCTTTTTTTTGACTCAGTCTGCGAAAAGATCTATTTGGGGAAAACCCCTATCAGAAAAGATGTTGTGAAGTACAGTGTTGTTTAGAACTCATTTGTGCTTTTCTTAAATGACTCTGGCTGAGAGTGTCTGCCTGGACATTCTGGTTTCCCAGAAAATGGGCTGCTGTCATTTTTTTTTTTTTTAAACTCTTTTTACTAAACAAAGCTCATCATACAATACGCTGACGTTGCGAGTACTAGGGTACACTACGGTACAAGATAAAAGACACCGAGTGGTCAGACAACATTCTCTGAACATACAATTGATAACAAGTTGGTGCTTTTATGGCCGCGGGTAAGACTGCAGCACTTCACTCCCTTCATGGCAGAGAACTAAAGGCCCAGAGTATGTGGTGACGTTATGCCTCCAGGGTCGTGCCTCCGTATTCCCTCAGGGGCCCCACACCATCTCACAATTTGGGGGCAACCACTACTACAGTAGACTACTTCCTCCGCCCTCTGATACCAGTGGACGGCTGTAATCTTGATATCCCTGGAGATGAGCCACTTCCAGACTGTTTTGGCTTCCAGGGATAGAAGTCTGGATCTTGTCCCTCTCGGCTTGTTCAGATAATTCATGGCTGTTGTATTGTCCGTCTGAACAAGGAGAGAGTCTGTTTTGAACAACGGGAGGAAAGTCTTCAGCCTTAAGTCATAGACCCAGCACATTTGCCTTTTTTTTCCAACCACTGACAACTGAAAGGTTGCCACTTCTGCAGCCTACTACAGCAAAAGAAGCACTCTCCTCCGTAGGGGGCACCAGTGGAGATTCCAATTCATTGTTTTTCCATTTTTATATAGAGTGAACTCGGCCCAATGGCACAGGAAGGCTTCACATGAGCATCACTTACATTACACAATGAGAGAGTATATATATATATATATATATATATATATCGGGGAGATGAAGTGATTTGCCCAGGATGACCCAGTTCCAAATTCGGCATTTCTGCAGTACCACTACATCCTCTATCCGCTCTGTCTCAGAAGATGGATCTTCTAGGCCACAAGTTTTTGCAAATACATTCCTGCATTTTCCTCCTCGTCACCATCTTCATCATAAATAACAGCCCAGAACGGCATTTGAACGCAATCGAAGTCTACAGCCTCCAGCAGTACTGACTTCAAGGTAATGGCCTGGTAGTCGTCTCTGGCCAGAGGCAGTGCTTTACTTATTTCATGTGACACTACCCTAGGGTGGGCTGAAGTCTGTTTCGAATCCAAAACAGGCATTGGACTTGGGTCTGGAGTTGGTGACTGGAGCCATCAGACATTATGGCCTTCAGCTCAGGTGCGGAGGTTAGTCGGCATTGGGGCAGTTCCTGCCAGCTGAAGGCTAAATGGAGGCCCCAGAGGATCTATGAGGTCCAAAGACGCTGGAGATGTTCTCAGAATTGTGTGGAAGAATTGCTTCATTGCCTTCTAGTACCCCTTTAACTGCTGTGGGATCGACAATGGCCTGGGAATCTTTGGGTGCATCAGGACCTGCTTTGGGATAGGTGGAATCAGATCCTGCAAGCACTGCCTTTGCAAAACCTCCCAGGAGCAGAAGTGACAGAAAGGAAAAGAATTCCATTTGACTTATTAGGTTTATGGCAAGGCTTGACTTTCTACTTCGCCTTAGACTTTCCCAAGGATAGTGACTTGTAGAGGGAGTGGCTATGAGACTTTGAGCAGGACAGGGCCCAGGACTTGGAGCGTGATCTGCCTCGCTTCTTATGCTCTGCGATGTACAACTGTAACTTGAGCTCCATGATGGCCTTCAGGAGCACCAGGGACTATTTTTTGCAAGACTTTGCGTAATGCTCAGACTCTTGACACCAAGCTCAGACGCCATGTGGGTCCATGATGCTTTGAAACCTGTGGCGTTTGGGAGAGATGCTTTCCCAGCACACTGTCTGAAAAAAACATTTTAGTCTTGTTAAGGCAGCAATAAAGGTTAGAAAGCCCAGCTCTGGCCATGCTGAGATTACAACACCAATGTGAAATGGTTTTGGATATTCGTGCCAAACATGAAGAGGATAGAAAGAGTTGCTCTGCTGCTGAAGACGCTGGGCCTCCTCTGAAGTTACTGGTGCTCAGTGGGGAGAGCAAAAGCTCCAAATTTCGCGGGCACTTTTGTAACAAGCATTTGCAATGCAATAGGTCTCGCATTTATGAGTGTTTGAGCTATTGGCATTGCAAATGACAATGCATTTTATTTATGTGTTGTTTTTAAAACGGATAAATAAAAGGCATTGTCATTTACAATGCCAATAGCTTAAACTCTCGCAAATGCGAGACCTATTGCATTGCAAATGCGTGCTATAAAAATTTTAAAAAGCGTTAGGAGAGAGCGTGTCTTGCCTGCAGCAGCAGACAGGACAACGCTATTTGAGAAAATAGTGCTTGGACGGTGTAATTAAAGCCTACCGAGAGACAACACACGTAACAGGGAGTGTCGCCATGGGAGGTTACAATATGAGACAAAGTGGTACTAAGGAGGGACTAATAAGCCTATTGACAAATGAACAGCTACAGTTTACAGTGGACAATGACAAGCCAATGAAAAATGTGGGCAGAGCTTCAAGTACCTACTACCTTAATACAGCATGCCTCGCAGAGCAGCACATGCGCTGCCCAGGCTCGACCAAAAAAGGAAGCGCTCCACCAGGGCAAATGTAATGTACCTGGTTTTTCAACATATTTTATAGCATTTAAATTTGGATATATGTAAAATGTTATGGTTCACTTACATCATGGAGAGGTTGAAAATGTATCGCAAACACACCCATAAATTAAAATATTCCATTATGTTCGGGGAAATAAATTGCTGTTAAAGTTATTGCAAACATTAAACAAAATCCATGATGGTGGAGGAAGCAGGAGAGCGGATCTTGGTGCAGTTAGACATGGTTTGGAGAACTGTGTTGCTGATTTGGCTGCAAGACCACAAATGAATTTAAAGGGAGCGCATCAATAGGGCAAATGTATTTTACCTGCATTACCAATATAATTTTTAACATTGTAAATGTGATAGGTGTAGTGTGTTATGGTGCACTAACATCATGGAGCGAGTGATAATTTATTGCACACATGCAGAAAATAAATTAATCCATTATGTTTGTGGAAATAGGTTGCTGTCAAACTTACCGCAAATATAAATCCAAATCCATTATGGTTGGTGAAGCGAAAGAGTGTGTCTTATTGCAATTACACATGAAGATCCATCGCAAATGGAAAAGTTAATTTATTACAGTTGGGGAAGTGTGAGAGCGTGTTATGTTGCACTAAGACCCAGGCTGCGATCAAAACTTTACAGAAACACAAAACAAAATGCGTAAGAGTCTGAAAAGCGGGAGACTGTCATGGTGCACTTAGACTCTGTTGCTGATGTAAACATAACAAAGACCACATAAAATGCATAACGGTGGGGGAATTTAGATACATTTATGAATGGAAGCGGTAGTGCGTGTGAAAACTTACAGGGCAAACAAAAGCTAAAAATAGGTTGCTCTAAAACTCATTGCAAAAAAAATCAAAATCTATTAAAGTTGGGAGAGCGTGTCATGGTGCTCGAAGAACCAGGGTCAGAGCAAAAGTCAAGCACAACACAAAATTAAATGCATTACACACCCCAAAACAATCGTATCTATTATGTTCATGGAAATAGATTGCTGTAAAGGTGACAGCAAATATAAAACAAATTCCTTTACTGTTGTGGAAGCGGGAGAGTGGGTCAGTTAAAGATGGTTCAGGGATGTGTGTTACTGTAATGGCTTCAAAACCACAAAATATATAAAGGGAGTGGCTTGCACAAGGGATGTGCCGCACGTGTGATTCATATATTTACTAGCACCGCACTGTTAAACAGTACAAAGCACGGTAAATACATTGAAAATGCGTGCTCCAATCGGCTAAAAATATTGTAGGTACATTGGCAACATATTTTACACTTTGTTGAATTTAAGAGTCGCTTTGCAGGTAAAACTGCGCCTATAAAGTGCGCAAAAGAAAAGTACCCTACACCAATGTTCCGCTAAAATACACCAAATTAGGATTTTTTTCTAGTAGTAGGCAACTTTTTTAGTGTTTACAACTGTAAATTGGAAATAACCAATTTTTTCCAATGGAACTTATTTTGCTTTGTATTCTTTTAATTGTAAAGTGTTTGTATTTCCAACATTAAAGTAAAAGAACCAGAGAAAGAAAGTAGACAACTGGCTGGGATTTCTCAAGGGAGTGTAAAGTGTAACAGTATGTGGTGAAAAGCTCGTATTGTTTAGTATCTGGGTGCTGATCCCAGATTGACAAAAGATGGCGACGCAGATAATGATGAAAGGCCTTCCGACGAGATGCCAAATTCACTGCTTATGGGGAGGTTATGCAAAACAAAACAAATAATGGCTTGTGTCTGCTGTTATCTGTTTTGCCTACCTCACGGACCATCCATAAGTACATGTGCGTGTCTTGCTGGAGGAAGTTGCTTGTTGACATCAGGCACCATTTTCTGCAACTCTACCACTCTGACAACTGCCGAGCCACAGGCCTCTGACGGGAGATGCGAGACTAGCCTGGTCAGCATCATCGGACTCCCGAGCCTCTGGCGGTAACGGTCTGAGAGCCTGACAGGCCCCTTTGCACATTTGTCTATCGTGAGGGAATGGTCATTTTACTCCAGGCAATGGTGAGAACAGACTGGGAGCCCTGTTGGTGTAATTGGACCCCTGTCTCCTGCGCCTCTGGTGGGAATTGTCTGGGAGACTGGCAGGCATCTCCGGACGCCGGAGACTCTCGCGGGTGAGGATTTGAGCCCAGGTGACAATATCCCAAGCTCATGACCATTTTTATTCCACATTCGCTCACTGGCAGGAGCATTAATGACTAACGTGAGGGATGAGCTGTGCTGGGCTCAGCAATTATCAGGAAGTTGAAGACGTGCACAGCGAAAAGAGTTCAGTGCGCACAGCACATCATCTTCAAACGCACAAGTTACTAACTTGTGTAACGATATATCTGTAAGAGACAGTAGTTAGTGACAGATTCCTTACCTTAGAATATCCCCAGGCGTCAGGCTGGATCCGGAAAGTTTTTTGCGTAGCAGTACCCTTGCGCGTCGGTAGGCGGCGTCGTGCGGCTCCGCGTCCGTCGTCGGCGTCGTGATCGCCGGGATGACGTCGCGGGCAGTACTTAGACGCCGCCCCTGCGCGCTGACGTCAGTTCTGTACACGACTTTCCGCGCCAGGAACGCAGAGCCATGCAAGAAGCTGACATAGGGGTCTGAAAAATACTAGGGCCCTGAAAGGGATGTCCTTAACCCTAGAAATCAGTTCGCAGAACGGGGAGGATGGGTGGGGCGGTAAGGAATCTGTCACTAACTACTGTCTCTTACAGATATATCGTTACACAAGTTAGTAACTTGTGCATCTGAAAGAGACACGTTAGTGACAGATTCCTTACCTTAGAATAGATACCCCAGCAATACCAACCCCGGTGGTGGGTCTGCGAACAAAGATCAGACAAGGAAGTCCTGGAGGACAGAACGGCCAAAGAAGCCGTCCCTCCGGACCTGACTGTCAAGGCAGTAATGCTTTGTAAACGTGTGCAGCGAGGCCCACGTAGCTGCCTGACAAATAACCGGCAGCGGAACACCGCGGCCCAAGGCCGTGGTAGCAGCCGTTGCCCTGGTGGAATGGGCACGCAGCCCAACAGGAGGCTCCTTCTTCGCCAAAGAATAGCAGGTCTTGATGCACAAGGTAACCCAGCGGGAGATGGTCCTCTTGTGCACCGCCCGACCTTTTGGCGCCCACGTAGCCAACAAAGAGCTGGTCATCCACCCGGAAGTGTTTTGTGCGGTCAATATAGAAGGAGAGCGCACGTTTTGGGTCCAGACGGTGGAGCCTCTCTTCCTCTCTGGAAGGAGGCGGAAAGAAGGTGGGCAAAGTGATGGTCTGCCCAATATGGAAAGCAGTAACCACCTTTGGCAAGAAGGACGGACGCGTCCGAAGAACAACCTTGTCTGGATGAACAGACAGAAAGGGAGGTTTGCAAGATAGAGCCTGGAGCTCACTCACCCGCCGAGCGGAGGTGAAGGCCACCAGAAAGGCTGTCTTCAGAGTCAGAAGACGAAGAGGACAGTTATGTAGAGGCTCAAAGGGAGCGCACATTAAAAAGGTAAGAACCAAGTTCAAGTCCCACTGAGGCATCACAAACGGAACAGGAGGGAAGAGGTGAGTAATGCCTTTTAAGAACCTGTTAACAACAGGGGACTTGAAAAGGGAGGGCTGATCAGGGAGCCTGAGGAAGGCCGAGACAGCACAAAGATAACCCTTGATGGTACCCAGGGCAGAACCCTGTCGGGCCAGAGAAAGAAGGAACAGAAGGACCTCAGAAAGAGGGGCAGAGAGGGGATTCACAGCCTTTGCTGTGCACCATGCCACAAATTTGTTCCACCTGCAGGCGTATACCACCTTAGTGGAGGGACGCCTGGCTGCCAGAATCACATCACAAACTTCGGGAGGCAAGTCGAAAGGAATCAACTGCCGCCGCTCAATCTCCACGCAAGCAGGTGTAGACTGGACAGGTTCGGGTGGAGGACCGTCCCCTGCTGCTGCGACAGAAGATCCTCCCGAAGAGGCAGACGGATCGGGGGATCTACGCTCATATTGAGTAGCTCGGGATACCAAACTCTTCGAGCCCAGTCCGGAGCCACAAGAATGACTTGGGCCCGGTCGTGCCGAATCTTCTTCAACACTCTGGGTAGAAGTGGTATAGGCGGAAAGGCGTACAACAGACCGCAACTCCACTCGAGACGAAAAGCGTCGCCGAGCGAGTGCCGCCTTGGAAATTCCAACGCTCAGAACTGATGACATTGCGCGTTCTCTTCGGTGGCGAATAGATCTAACCAAGGCTCTCCCCATTGTAGAAAGAGTCCTTGCGCCACTTCCGAGTGAAGACGCCATTCGTGATCCATCATGCACCTGCGGCTGAGTTCGTCCGCCCTGGCGTTCAGGGAACCGGCCAGGTGTTGAACCATCAGGAACATGCCCTGATGTTCCAGCCATGTCCAGAGGCGCAGAGCCTCCTGACAAAGGGTCCAAGACCCCACCCGCCTTGTTTGTTGCAGTACCACATGGCGGTGGTGTTGTCTGTGAACACCTGCACTACCTTCCCTTTGACAGAGGGAAGGAATGCCTTGAGTGCAAGTCGGATCGCCCGGAGCTCCAGAAGGTTGATATGGAGCCGGGACTCCGCCGGAGACCAGAGGCCTCTGATCTCCGCCTCTCCCATGTGACCGCCCCATCCCAGAAGGGACGCGTCCGTCACAACTGTGTGCTCTGGCTGTGGAAGGGAGAGGGATCTGCCCATGACCCATTGCCGGTTCGAGAGCCACCACTGCAACTGTCTTGCAGTCCCCTCCGAGATCTGGACGTGATCGGACAGGTTGCCCTGGTGCTGCGCCCACTGGAACTTCAGGTCCCACTGCAGAGCCCGCATATGCCATCTGGCATGATTGACCAGCAGGATGCAGGAGGCCATGAGGCCCAGCAGCCTCAGGGTCATCCGTACCGAAACCCAGGATAAAGGCTGAAAGATCGGAATCATAGCCTGAATATCCCGGACTCGCCGTTCGGGAGGATAGGCCCGAAACTGCGTCGTGTCCAGAACTGCTCCGATGAAAAGGAGCTGTGGAGAAGGAATCAGATGCGACTTCGGCACATTGATGGAGAACCCCAGCGAGTGCAGGAGTTCGGCCGTAGTCTGGAGGTGGGAGACGACTGCCTGGGACGAGCCCGCCTTCAGCAGCCAGTCGTCGAGGTAGGGGAAGACTGAAACCCCTGCCCGGCGCAGATGAGCTGCGACCACCGCCATCACTTTCGTGAACACCCGAGGGGCACTTGTAAGGCCAAAGGGGAGCACGGTGAACTGAAAATGCTCGGGGCCTACCGTGAACCGAAGGTAACGCCGGTGGGCCGGCAGGACGGGGATGTGGAAATATGCGTCCTGCAAGTCCAACGCTACCAACCAGTCTCCAGGGTCGAGGGCAGTCAAGACCTGAGCTAGGGTGAGCATCTTGAACTTCTCCTTCCGGAGGAAGCGATTGACGTTCCGGAGGTCCAAGATAGGACGCATGTCCTCCTTGTCCTTTTTGGGCACCAGAAAGTAGTGGGAGTAGCAACCACGCCCTACTTCTGGGGTCGGAACACGCTCGATGGCCCTCTTGGTCAAGAGGGCCGTGACTTCCTTCTGTAGAAGCACCAAGTGATCCCCTGACATGCGGTGGAATTGAGGTGGCATGGCTGGGGGGTGGTCTCGAAGGGGAGGGAGTAGCCCCTTCGGACAATGTCCAAGACCCACCTGTCCGAGGTGATGGTACGCCAGTGGGGAAGGTGATGGCGGACCCTGCCCCCTACTGGCGTGCTGTGCACCTGAAAGGAGGGACTAGGAGGGCTTGGAGGCCGCGGACGGGTTGGAGGTGGTGGCCTGACCCGCACGCTGGTTGCCCGATCCGCCACGGCGGAATCCACGTCCTCGGCCACGCGAAGACACCTGCTGCGCGGGCCGGTGGCTGGGCTGCTGACGTGAAGGGGCGCCCCTACCGTGGACACGATAGGGGCGAAAAGCAGAAGTCAGCGGAGGGCGTGTAGCAGAAAGGCCCAGGGACTTGGCAGTAGCCCGTGAGTCCTTAAAGCGCTCCAACGCATGGTCTGCTTTGGACCCAAAAAGACCGACTCCATCAAAGGGCATGTCCATGAGAGTATTCTGGACATCCCCTGAAAAACCAGTGGTTCTCAGCCAGGCGTGGCGTCTGAGTGCCACCGTCGTTGCAATCGACCTGCCCAGCGAGTCGGCGGTGTCAAGGCCACAACGTATGGTGTATTTAGCCGCATCCCTTCCTTCCGCAATGGCGCGGGAAAGCAGTGTCTGGACCTCCTCAGGACACTGGGGCAAAACATCCGCCACCGAATCCCACAGGGAGTGGGTGTATCGGCCCAAAAGACAAGCAGTGTTAACGGACCGCAAGCCAGCACTGGAGGAAGAAAAACCTTTCTTCCCAAACTGATCCAGGCGTTTGGATTCCCTATCCGGAGGAGCGGTAGGGAAGGCGGTTTGGGAAGCGGAGGCTTGGACAACCAAGCTCTCAGGAGTGGGGTGGACCGAGAGAAACAGGGGGTCGCCCGGAGCCGGGCGATGGCGTCGTGACACGTTCCGATCCACAGGAGCCCCTGTGTTGGGCTTGGACCAGGCGCCCAAAAGAACGTCAGTGAGGGCGTCGTTGAACGGCAGCACAGTCTCCGCAGAGGAGGCTGCCGGCTGAAGCACCTCTGTCAAGATGTTAGGCTTGACCGTCAAAGTAGGGAGTTGGAGACGTAAGGCCCCATCCGCCCTACGCAACACCGTACCAAAATTGGCTCCCTCCTCCGTAGCCACGGGAGGAGACAGCATGCCAGTGTCAGGGGAAGTATCCAGACCACTGGCCTCCCCTAGACTCTCTGTCCAGTCCTCATCATACTGACAGTGTCGTGTCAGAGGATCATCAGACCCCTCCCAGTCCAACTGGTCCTCCTCTGGTTCAAAATAAGGAGGAGGAGGGACAAGTGGGACCCAAGGTCCCATCGGCGCCGGAACCGGCGTCGGGCGACGTCGGTCCGGATCCATGTCCGGAGCCGGAAGGAACTGGGGGACGACGCCGCCCGGAGCCCAGGGCGGCGTCGATAACGGCACCGGAGACATCGGCGCCGGCGGAGGTGTCGTGAGGTTGACCGGCGTCGATGGGGGTTGCGGAGCCGGGATCGAGGCCGGGGCCGAAGCCGGAGCCGGGATCGAGGCTGGAGGCAAGGGCGACGCCGGGGCCGGAGCCGTCGGCGACGCCGGAGCAACCCCATCAGGGCCCGCGGGGCCCGAAGGCGCACCGGAGGGGCCTGGAGGCCCGAAGAGGCGGGCCATGGCCGACAGGAATTCCTGTATTTGGGCCGGATCCGCCCCCGAACCCGGGAAGGACGTGTATTGCGGGGGCGGCTCCACAGGCATGTCCGGGGCCGCGGGGACGGTGCCGGGAGGGGCCTCAGCCGAGTCGCGAGACCGGCGAGGCGAAGTCCTAGAGCGATGATGCTTTTTGGACTTTTTGTGTTTCGACTTACCGGACGAAGAAGACTTCGACGCCGACGACCGGTGTGGGCTCCGCGATCGACCCCTGGACCTCTCACGCGACCGGGGCTTCTGCGGAGCCGAATGCCGGGCCTCGAGGAGCTTTCGGGACCGCTCCCGCAAAGCTTTCGGGTGGAGGGCCTGGCATTGGGCACAAGACTCCGCGTCGTGGCCTCGGCCGAGGCAGAAGAGACACTCCCAATGCGGGTCGGTGACGGACATCATCCGCGCACAGGCGCCGCATCGCTTGAAGCCGGGCATCCCTACGACACCTTGAAAGTTGGAAAAAACAGTGAAAAAATTCACCAAAAAGTATGGTCAAAAAATGACCAGGGCACTGCTCTTCCCGGATCTGCGCTTGCTGGCGCGGAAAAAGAAGAACTGACGTCAGCGCGCAGGGGCGGCGTCTAAGTACTGCCCGCGACGTCATCCCGGCGATCACGACGCCGACGACGGACGCGGAGCCGCACGACGCCGCCTACCGACGCGCAAGGGTACTGCTACGCAAAAAACTTTCCGGATCCAGCCTGACGCCTGGGGATATTCTAAGGTAAGGAATCTGTCACTAACGTGTCTCTTTCAGATACAATGTATCATGAATAGTTCCCACACATACATTTTTAAATGTATCGCGTTTCCCCGCAAAGGTTTCCTTCTCTAAATACGACATAAATGAGGAATTTTAAATGTGAAAAATGTGTTTCCTGTCTCCTGTTGATAAGTTGGTGTACGCTACAGAACATAAACAAAATAAAATAAACAAACACTGCAGTCAGTAAAGCAGGTGGGCGTGTCACGAGACACTTCGAGCCTGTGACTGATCAAAACGCAGGCTGCTGTGAAAGTACGTAGTGTCTGCGGACCAGAAACGCAGTAAAGAAAATAGTGCTTACAAACCAAAATAAACATACCATGTAACAGTCGGAGTGAAAGGGCCAGTCGCCTTGGGAGGTTACAAATGAAGACAAGGCGTTACTAAGGAGGGACTAACAAGCCGATTACTGAATCAAAAGCCAGCTTTTATGAAGGACAAAGACATAAGCCAATGAAAAATATTGGCAGAGAGTGGGTGGAGCTTCAAATGCATACTCTAATACAATATGCCTCGCAGAGCGAGCAGCGCATGCGCGCTGCTGCTAGGCTCCACGTAAAAAGCGCAGCCATTTTACAAAAGTGCAGATTGCACGATTTTTTTGCAAAGAAGAGAAAACGAACTGCACTGATTACCCTGGCTAAGAAAAACCAGAGGGGCGTGTAAATGTAACCGAACCCCAAAAAGGGTATCACACGAGGCAAAGAAACAGCAATTAGCACGCTACAATAGCCCTTAAAAGAGCATATAACTAAGTCGAAGAAAGACTAAGCTGTATAGCCGAGTGATGCCCACACAAGACAGGGTACTCAGAGAAAACTATTTATTAGTAAACAAATAGACTACGAAAGTAGTACACCTAAAGAGCTAAACAATAGCAAACCAATACTCCACATAGAGTAAGTCATATACCCAAAAAAGGGTATGAACTCGAGACTAAGCTCCTCCTCAGAGTAAAATAAAAGAACAAACCAGCTACACAGCTGCAAAGACAATCCGGAGATTAAAATAGTCAAATCCGGAGTCAAACACTCTCGCCGTAAGAAAGAAGTAGTGCTTAATACTTCAACACCACAAAGTGCAACAACAGCAGAGGCAGGATTTAAATCCTTAAACCTAAAGATCCACGACTGAGGCTATATAAAAGATAAATAAAAGACCCGATAAAGCGAAACTGCAAGTGACCAGCCATGAGGCGTTGTATCGCTGAATCTGCATGGCTGTCAAATAAACAAACACTGTCAAAGGTCATATCCTTCAAACTCTCCCGAACATTATCGGGGAATTCTGACTCATGCAACCAAGAGTGTCTGCGAAGAGCAACAGACCGAGCCATGGCTTTGCCAATAGAATCGGCAGTGTCCATTGCCGACTTAATATTAAACTTTGCCATCTCACTGCCATCTTGCGCAAGCTGAAAGGAGGGAAGGAAGCAGATGGGTGACAGAGGTCACAATAGCATCGATCAGACATACAACCCAGATACTATCAGTGATTATTTACAACTGAAGAGCATGAAAAACCTGTATGGGAGACGTATGAAAATGACCTTGAAATATGAAGAAGTAAGGTGTCCTTTCATGTTTTGATCTGCAATGAAGAACTCCTAAAATGTCACAATGGAGAACAAGATGTTCATTTTGCGTTGGAGTTCTGCTGGTCTGTGGCCATGCAAGAGGAGATGCAGCAGAGGGAGACAAAGGAGGGACTACAGGCTGTGGTAGAGTAGGGGCTATTAGTATCACAGGAGAAGAAGGCAAAGGAGGAAGTACACCTGGAGACTCCTGATGCCATGGGGAGGGAGTTCTGGAAGCAGAGCTCGATGACGAGGTTGCTGCAGGAGAAGACACTTGTATTGCATCAAGAGTCCGGCACATGAGGTACTTTACTCTTTTTCATCTTCTGAACTAATTCTGCAGAGAAGTTTAAAGACTTGCTCAAAGTAGTTTTCCAATGTCTACTTCTTTTCTGACGTTAGCATTGAGTGACATCTTATTAGTGAATCAGCCCTGGACGGAAAGTATGCTGAGACTGAATCTACCCTCAGTATCACGAATCTCTATGTATACAAGGTGGACCTGCATTTTTAATGTCAAGACCTTTCCTAGGATGTTCCTCTTGAAGGGTCCCTGGAAAAGATGGAGGGAGCTGTGGTAGAGTGAGCACCCTCTCCACACCGCTTAAATTTCGACAGATCTAGATAGATATTCTCCAGGTCCTTCTGCAAATTTTGCAAAAAATGCTCTGGGATCCCTTGGGTGGGCTAAACAATTCAATGCTTAGGACTATACATGAAGATCCAGTGGAGAAGAAGCAATTGTTGCAGAACACATAAATGTGTGGAATGAGTGCTGTCAGATTAGTCTTCACAAAAAGGCTGCAATGGCTTTATCAGCCTAACCTGAGCCTCTTTTCATCCAAGTAACAGAAGGATTTGTTGGATACGATCTTCTCTATAAAGCAGTTCAGGTGGTTGTACGTCACAGCTAATTACCAACTTTTCTTACCTAGATTTTCACTACTGATACAGAATGGTGCTGCGATAGAAGAATGTCTGAGGGTTAAAATGCGACATCGGTACTCTAAGATTAGGTCATGTGCCTCAAGGACGTGTTTGATCAGTGTGAAACCTAGGTTACACCTGTTTTAACAATATCTGTCCTGGCTCCTTCCAAGTCTGATGGTTATGAGGAAACTAGTAAAATATTTGAGATATGAATATCAAAGGTTTGTGGATTATGATGATGGTCAAAGGTGTTTTTTTGCTTACAAATACACCAATTAATGGACCCTTTTGTCTCCAGGTAGTATTAGATTATTGGAAAACTAAATGCATGTTATCCGGGTGGAAAACAAGCAATGAAAAGTATAAAGAATGATTAAAAGCAGTACACTGACAAAGGACCCTACATTTGACAACTTTGCATGTTCTAATATGGTCTTTACTATAATCAATATGAAAGCAATGATTTTTTTGGGTCTAACAGAATGCATTACAACTGCAGTCATTTCAAATTGGTCCAAATATCTCACCTCTAATGATTTAAGGATGGGTACAGACTCAATAAATAGCTCATATGTCTTTCTCTTTTGTGCATTGTTTTTCAAAACAAGTCTTCTAAAAGTATTTCGGTCCTGCAAAATAAACAAAGAATGCAGATTATGTCCACCATACAGCTGTTCGCAAAGTTGACATTAACACTGACTAAATGTTGAACAGGTCCACTAAGGCATGGCTACACATGAATAAAATGTATGTTACTGAAAAGAAATAAAGGCAATGTAATATGGAGGAAAGAAACGTGTACAGAAGTTATTAACACTTTCTTCGAATATAGACAATTTTAAAGGTGCATGAAAAGAAATTTTACTTATCTGCAATGTCACTCAGATTCAAGAATATTGCCTGTTGTCAGGCTGGGAATCCTATGTATTAAAATTCATAGCACTTTAGAAAGTAACCTGTAAACAGTAGACCATCAACATCATTCGGTCCTCTTGGTGTCAACCAAAAGTGGCCACCTGTTTCGAATCACGAAAAAAGAAAGTGGAAATACATATATTAAACTTTTCTAGCCATAACACGTTTTTCAATCCCACTCATCTGCACTGCATCCTTTGCAACTTCACCTCAACTACTATTTTACTCACTGCACTCCTCTTTTGAAAGACGGTTAGGTTATCAAGTGGATTACATGTAAATTAATAAAGGGTACCAATTCTGAAGAAACAATACTGCAGGTAAAAATCTTCTTTAGCATTTTGTTTTTATTGATGTGTATGTTTGACCAGAGTAACAAGTATCAAGTACTTAGAAGGCACATGAAGAGGTTAGCCTTCCAGTCTAGAAATACGTTCTTGTGTGCCTGCTTATGCATCCATATGATGGCTGTAAAGCAGCAAAAGCCTACAGTAACTTCAAAGTAGCTGCTAATTTTACAGTCTCTTGCCACTCATGAAGCGAACTGGGACATACACCCAGGAATCGCTGTTAAGCTTAAGTTTATAAAGTAATCTCACTATTGTTAGATTTCGTCTAAGGCTCGATCTATTAAAAATGCTTTAATTGCACTTCCCCTTTTAGAGGCAAAGCGCCAAACAGAAGCACTACCATTTAAAAACGATCACATAAGGAACGTATTGCTATTACAACAGTTTTACCAAGGTTATATAAAAGTCCCATAATGGAAGTTGACTGGAGAAAGTGTGAATGGCTCTTCTTAAAAGACCATGCACAATTATTTCAGAAAACAGGCCATCTATTTGGTTTTCTTTCTGTGCCTGAAGACAGATGAAAAAGGGACTCTGGATGAAGAGTGCTGAAGGACAGAATAAGGCATGTGGGGCAACTAAATTATAACTCAGAGAGTACAAACGCACACTCGGTTATTGTGAAAACATACCAAAGAAATACCTAGTGTTGGTGGCATTTGCTTGAATGAGGCTGAATGCCATGCACTTAGGGGTAGGTCTAGATGACCGTACTCCAAGATCTCAACAATCAAGCAGCTAGAATCAATAAGGCAAGGTAATTTGTCTCTTTCACCCCCACACAGCAGCTTGTTGTAAGCTTTTTGAGGTAAATGGGATTACATAATCTCTAGAACTGTTCAGGCAACTAGTTATACTTGTCTGGATGGTACCGATAGGATAATCTAACAAAGATTTCTTCAGCAAGGTGATGAGATTAAGTATGTGGAAGCATGTGGAAAACGGAAGGAAGAAATTGTCTTTGCTAGGTGGTCGAAAGGGGTAAGGAGAGGGGCCTGCCCCTGACCAATCGCAGTCCAGGAGTCATCCCTGCACATCTTTAGTAGTCTGTTCCGAAATCTAGAAACAGTCCGACAGATACCCCTGATGCTGGGCTAACTTCAGTTCCCATTCCAGAGCCAGCATATGCCATTTTGCATGCGTCATCAGCAGGATGCCGGGAACCAACAATCCTAGCAGCCTCAAAGCCATCCACACTGAGATCCAGGACAGAGGCTAAAACACCTGGATCATAGCTTGTCTTTGCAAAGCGCAGCCTCTGATACAAAAGGACTGGGAGGCATGTTGGGCTGATAGCAGGGTCTGACATTAGTGGTACTGGATACCCTACCATAGCCTCGAAAGGGGCAAAATAGCTGATGGAACTGTCTGGGTGAGGCAGACTGGCCCCAAGGAATGTTCGGTGGCCCTGCTTTCTTGAAAACGTTCCATGGAGGAGTTAACTTTCTCGCCGAAAAGGCAAAAGTTATCAAATAGCATGTCCATCAGGGATGCTTGGACATCCCCGGAGAATCCCGTAGACCTCATCCAGGTGTGGCGCCTTAGTGTCACATTCGTACCCATCGCCCAACCCAAGCAGTAGGTTGATCCAAATTTGAGTGAGGTACAGATTTCAATGTGACAAGGCCATCCTGGATAGCTGGAATCCGAGATGCCTGGAGATAGCTCAGTACTGCCTATAAGACTTAAGCCATGGTGTCCCATACAGCATGAGAGTAGCGGACTAAGAGTCAGCTGGCATTCACTGATCGCACAGCAAGAATCGTGGAGGAAAAATGCACTTGCCAAATGACTCTATTCTCTTAGACTCACGATTATCATAGTAATTGTATTTATATAGCGCTTACTACCCCCGACGAGGAGTCAAAGCGCTTTACGGCAAGTAGCGTGCTACTCCTGAATCCAAAAGGATTAGTGGTGAATTAGTATAACAATCAGGCGTGGTGGTGGGAAGGCGTTGGGATTAACCTTGCTGTGGATGCCGGTACCACCAAACTCTCTGGCTAGGGATGTTGCGTAAGAAAGTCAGGGTCGCCTTAGGCTGGACTGTTACACCGGGCAACCTGCCTATTAACTAGAGGTCCTGAACAGGATTTCATCCAAGTGCCCAGAGGGGTGCCCATGAGAGCCTCATTCAATAATAAACTGAGGTTCTGTAGGCACTTGGCCAGGGTGGAGTAACTGTCACAACATTAGTTTTCACCTCTATAGTAAGCAGTGGGAAGTCTAGACCTTGTGCTGCCCCAGTATAATAACAACGAAGGATACGCTTTACTAAGTAGCCGGACTGAGAAGTAAAACAAGGTCAGAAATCTAGAGAAGTGTACAGGCGTCCCGCATAACAGTTGTCCCGCATAACAGTTGTCCCGCATAACAGTTGTCCCGCATAACAGTTGTCCCGCATAACAGTTGTCCTTCTAAAACTGAGCAACAATATCACTCACTTAATCAAAATTGTCAGTATTCGAGTTAGTGCAGAAAAGATTGTGTAAAGTCTGAGCCCTACCACGTGGTAAGGGCAGGGTATCCAAATCAGAAAGGTTACTGGGTGGATGCAATCCAGTGGGAACAGGGTGAGGCCTCAGTCGAGGTTGATTCCGCTCAGAGCTAAAAAGCATCATCATGGGATGCAAATCATCCTCCGGCATCGATGCTGATCCGAAGCAAATTGACGCAGTGGTTGGTGCCGGAACTGAAGTCGGTGCAGAATCAAAAGCACATCTGAGGGGCACAGACTGTGGCGAGGAAGGTCCTGCTGATGGAAATCAGACTGTAGGCCTCTGCAGATCCTTGGGGCACGAAGACGAGCTAGAGGTACTAGTAAAGTGCACAAAATGCACAGCATGGCCTTCCCTCATCCCTCCACTTCCTGCGTTGTCGTTGGTAGTTCCAGAAATTCTGGGTGCATCAAGACCAGACTTTGAATCCATTCTGATGGAAATCTAACGCAAGACCAGGTGACACCCTCTCTGGGGTTCAAGAGCAGTGGGAAAGGGACAATTACGACTTCAATTTCTGGTGCTTCTCCTTTGACTTACTCGAAGACGGTGACAATGACGATAGCTGTAGAGGCAACGGGACCTTTCTATAGACCGGTCACCGCATAGAGCCTTCTGATGTATGACGATATACAGCTTCGCCACACGATGCGTATGGTCTTGGATTCATCTGGTTGCAGTCGTCGCAGGCCCTAGAAAAGTTCTATGTAACCATGCACAAAGACATACCTCGTGGGGGTGGAGAGGGGGGAATACTGCTTTAACGTTTATGTATCCAGTCTGATGCCTTGGGAATATTCCCAAAGTGAGGAATCTGTTGTTAGAAGTGTTCCTTAGAAATGCTATTCATTACTATTGTTGAATGACTGATTGTGAGCTATATATATATATATATATATATATATATATATATATATATATATATATATATATATATATATATATATATATATATTCAG
>CAWUFW010000604.1:3482500-3487500 GCA_963921515.1 Calotriton arnoldi | reverse complement strand
CCCAGAGGTGGAAATAGGGTGCTAAAACTCAGGCAGAGGGAGTCCAAATTGATTGTGGATTTCCAGACCAGATGCCCTGGTGGGCTCAATTAGGATGAAGAATTGGCAATACACTTGAGGGAATAGATTAACTATTTGATTGCCACCTATTACATGTATGTTCAGCTGCTGTAGATTATCTGATTTCATTTTGTATGTCCATTGATCATGTACAAGAGAGAAGACATTACTGCATTGTTTTTATGTTTTTATTCGTTGACTATTTATTGTTTTCTTTGTTCTTTCTGTTCTTTTCTCACACAGGAGGAAAGGAAGGGGCCCAGACACCGACACTCACTTTGCACGGGCAACCTACCCTTTTCCCCATTTCTTTCACCAGTGATCACGTCAACGATTGGGTATTGTATGAATGTAGTTTGGGATTCAATGTGGAATTGGATTAAACTTGAATTTACCTTGTTTCCACATGGTGACATTAGCAAGTTTGGGCACTTGCCCTTTCAGTAACACCTGATGTGGCTAATACTATCCACTGAGTATTTGTCTCCTCTGCCCCGTTTTTGTTGCCTTGTAACCTTGGGCACTTGCCCAATAACGGCTCTTTGTGCACATTGTTTCCTAGAACTTTCTCATACGTTCACTAGCACGCGCCAACAAGGTTCATCAGATCGTGCACGATGTATGTTATCACGTAGACAATTTGGGACATATACCTATTGTTATTTTCCTGCTAATAAGAACACTGTTTGACTCTTTCCTCACATCTCCTTTTGATTCAGACATTATATGTATGACATTATGAGTCTTTAGAACATGTTGGTACTTTGTATTTATATAATTTACTTTTCAAACATGTCTGCCGTTTTTGTCCTTGAGATCGGAGGAAGTGTAATCATTTGTCCCCTTTCTATGTTCATGTTACAATGCTTTATTAGTCGTTGTGTTTATGAGCACATTTTCACGTGAGCAAGGCTTGCAGTAAGCCGAAACGCGTTGTGGAAATAAACACCCTTGATAGTTCGATCTGGTGTGGAGTCTGTGTATATTGAGAGCGCATGACATTGAACTTTGTTGGGATTATAATTACCGGCGCGCTCCGCCGGTGTATGCGCCACCTCTCTTGGGTCCGCAGCAGTCAGAAGGAGCAACGCTTTGTGGATGTATATATATATATATATATATATATATATATATATATATATATATATATGCATGTATATATATATATATATATGCATGTATATATATATATATATATATATATATATGCATGTATATATATATATATATGCATGTATATATATATATATATATGCATGTGTATATATATATATATATATATATGCATGTATATATATATATATATATATATATATATATATATATATATATATATATATATATATTGTCCAAGTGCCTCCCACGAAACCCCGGGAGACAGTAGGCGGCACACCCAAGCTGCTTCCAATTCCTTTAATACAGTCCAAGAGCATAAAATCACAGCGGTGCAACCCAGCGCCGGTAGAGGCGTGCACCACCACTAAAAAGGACTCCTGGCCGCCCGCTGATTCAAATACGGGCGATCAGGGCCATCGTGGATTGCCACGTTCGAGGGCCTGGCTGGGCCATCAAATTTGGGCCTAAGACGGGACGAGCTGCTCTCCTGTGATTGTGGCGTGTTCCTGAGCCTTCTTTCACATACAGTATACCCAATGGTGGGTCGGATTGATTTCTTGGACTACTGCTACCAGGAGGTATTGCGCGATGACGTAATTTGAAAATCTATCTAATCATCTTACCTGTGTGTTGCAGCAGCCATTGAATGCCATGCCCGTGAACAAGACGTAATGTCGAAACGCGTTGGGCGGCGTGCTGTGATTTTATGCTCTTGGACTGTATTAAAGGAATTGGAAGCAGCTTGGGTGTGCCGCCTATTGTCTCCCGGGGTTTCGTGGGAGGCACTTGGACAATATATATATATATTTTCACCGGTGCCGTTCCAGACGGGGCTCCGGGCGGCGTCGTACCCCGGTTCTCTCCGGACACGGCGCCACGCCGGCTCCGACGCCGATGCGGCCTTGGGTCCCGCATGTCCCTCCTCCTTACTTTGAACCTGCTTTGGAGGACGAAAAGGACTGGGAGGGGTCTGAGGACCCTCTCACTGCCCAATGTGAGTTCAATCAGGACTGGGCTGAGGAACTTGGGGATGCCAGTGGTCTGGACACCTCTCCGGACATTGGCATGCTGTCTCCACCTTCCGTGGCTACGGAGGAGGGAGCAAACTTTGCTACGGTGTTGCGTAGGGCAGCTGAGGCCCTGCGCCTCAAGTTGCCTACAGTGGCTGTCAGGCCTAACATCCTGACGGAAGTGCTTCAGCCGGCGGCTACCTCCTCGGAGCCACTGCTGCCTTTCAACTAGGCACTTTCTGACGTTCTTTTGGGCACCTGGTCCAAGCCCACCACAGGGGCTCCTGTGGATAGGAACGTAGCCCGACGCCATCGCCCTGCTCCGGGCGACCCCTTGTTTCTCTCCCAATACCCCACCCCTGAGAGCTTGGTTGTCCAAGCCTCTCCTTCCCAGAGCGCCTTCCCTTCCGCTCCCCTGGATAGGGAATCCAAAAAACTGGATCAATTTGGGAAGAAGGTTTTTACTTCCTCCAGTGCTGGCTTGCGGTCTGTCAACACCGCTTGCCTCTTGGGCCGATATTCCCACTGTTTGTGGGATTCGGTGGCGCAGGTTCTGCCCCAGTGTCCTGAGGAGGTCCAGACACTGCTTTCCCGCGCCATTGCGGAAGGAAGGGATGCGGCAAAGTATACCATCAGATGTGGCCTCGATACTGCCGACTCGCTGGGCAGATCGCTTCCGTCGACAGTAGCACTGCGCCGCTACGCCTGGCTGAGAACCACTGGTTTCTCGGGTGATGTCCAAAACACTCTTATGGACATGCCCTTTGATGGGGTCGGTCTTTTTGGCACCAAGGCAGACCATGCGCTGGAGCGCTTTAAGGACTCACGGGCTACAGCCAAGTCCCTGGGCCTTTCTGGTGTGCGCCCTCCGCAACAGTCTGCTTTTCGCCCCTTTTGTGGCCACGGAAGGGGCGCCCAGTCACGTCCGCTGCCCAGCCACCGGCCCGCGCAGCAGGCGTCTACGCGTGGCCGAGGACGTGGCTCCCGCCGTGGCGGGTCGGGTAACCAGCGTGCGGGTCAGGCCACCACCCCCACCCCGTCCGCGGCCTCCAAGTCCTTCCTTTCAGGTCCACAGCACGCCAGTAGGTGGCAGGGTCCGCCATCACCTTCCCCACTGGCGTGCCATCACCTCGGACAAGTGGGTCTTGGACATTGTCCGAAGGGGTTACTCCCCCCCCAGCCATGCCACCTCAATTCCACAGCATGTCGGGGGATCATTTGGTGCTTCTTCGAAAGGAAGTTGCGGCCCTCTTGGCCAAGGGGGCCATCGAGCACGTTCCGACCCCAGAAGTAGGGCGTGGTTGTTACTCCCACTACTTTCCGGTGCCCAAAAAGGACAAGGAGGACATGCGTCCTATCTTGGACCTCCGGAACGTCAAACGCTTCCTCCGGAAGGAGAAGTTCAAGATGCTCATCCTAGCTCAGGTCTTGACTGCCCTCGACCCTGGAGACTGGATGGTAGCGTTGGACTTGCAGGACACATATTTTCACATCCCCGTCCTGCCGGCCCACCGGCGTTACCTGCGGTTCACGGTAGGCCTCGAGCATTTTCAGTTCACCGTGCTCCCCTTTGGCCTTACCAGCGCCCCTCGGGTGTTCACGAAAGTGATGGCGGTGGTCGCAGCTCATCTGCGCCGGGCAGGGGTTCCAGTCTTCCCCTACCTCGACGACTGGTTGTTGAAGGCGGGCTCGTCCCAGGCAGTCGTCTCCCACCTCCAGTCTACGGCCGAACTCCTGCACTCGCTGGGGTTCTCCATCAACGTGCCGAAGTCGCACCTGATTCCTTCTCCACAGCTCCTTTTCATCGGAGCAGTTCTGGACACGACACAGTTTCGGGCTTATCCTCCCGAACGGCGAGTCCAGGATATTCAGGCTATGATTCCGATCTTTCAGCCTCTATCCTGGGTTTTGGTACGGATGACCCTGAGGCTGCTGGGCCTCATGGCCTCCTGCATCCTGCTGGTCGACCATGCCAGATGCATATGCGGGCTCTGCAGTGGGACCTGAAGTTCCAGTGGGCGCAGCATCAGGGGAATCTGTCCGATTACGTCCAGATCTCGGAGGGAACTGCAAGACAGTTGCAGTGGTGGCTCTTGAACCGGCAATGGGTCATGGGCAGATCCCTCTCCCTTCCCCAGCCAGAGCACACAGTTGTGACGGACGCGTCCCTTCTGGGATGGGGCGGTCACATGGGAGAGGCGGAGATCAGAGGCCTCTGGTCTCCGGCGGAGTCCCGGCTCCATATCAACCTTCTGGAGCTCCGGGCGATCCAACTTGCACTCAAGGCATTCCTTCCCTCTGTCAAGGGGCAGGTAGTGCAGGTGTTCACAGACAACACCACTGCCATGTGGTACTGCAACAAACAGGGCGGGGTGGGGTCGTGGACCCTATGTCAGGAGGCTCTGCGTCTCTGGACATGGCTGGAACATCAGGGCATGCGCCTGATGGTTCAACACCTGGCAGGTTCCCTGAACGCCAGGGCGGACGAACTCAGCCGCAGGTGCATGATGGATCACGAATGGCGTCTTCACTCGGAGGTGGCGCAAGGACTCTTTCTACAGTGGGGAGAGCCTTGGTTAGATCTATTCGCCACCGAAGAGAACGCGCAATGTCATCAGTTCTGCGCGTTGGAATTTCCAAGGCGGCACTCGCTCGGCGACGCTTTCGTCGCGAGTGGAGTTGCGGTCTGTTGTACGCTTTTCCGCCTATACCACTTCTACCCAGAGTGTTGAAGAAGATTCGGCGCGACCGGGCCCAAGTCATTCTTGTGGCTCCGGACTGGGCTCGAAGAGTTTGGTATCCAGAGCTACTCAG